>CBVK0100211498.1:0-27277 GCA_900067695.1 Picea abies | reverse complement strand
ACTAGAAACCCCGAATCTCGATATTGAACCAAGGATTGGCATCTCGCTAATGTAGGTTTCTGGAGATTTCTCATTTGTGGGAGATTAACCCCAAAATTTTTAAATATCGATAGTGGGTGTGTTATAGGCAGTGTTAATAGACATAATGGTACTCCTACGTGTGATTACCAATGAGATCTTTTGGTAAATTTATTTAGCAATCAGTGTGTTAGCGATATTTCTTGTCTTGGGCCTAGGGTGCCCCGGTCTGGAGGATGAACGGGAAACACCCAAGCACAACAACGAAAGGATCTTTTTTCCGGTTACGAGTCAAGCGAGCGGGCAAGGTTTTACTGTCGGCAGCCGATATCCATCCACGAAGAAGATCAACGGTCATTGGGATTTTGGGGCTGCTAATTTACCCCATATATAGCGTAAGAGAAAGAGCCTATATTTTAAAGATAAGTCTGGGTCATCCTATCCATTGACGCATGGCGCAACATCTGGTCACATCGGAATATCGACATTCTGGAGTTTGAGGGGTAAAAGTCCCTCGTCATTTCACATCTCGAAACTCCGAACCCTGAAATGATGATAAGAGATCTTCAAAGATGAGCTCACGGTCTTAGAGCCAGGTCACGTCAAGCAAGCCTGCAAATGGGGGCAGCCCCCTTTATAATAACGTACTATCTGGGTCGTTCATCTGAAGGATGCGTGACATTCAGGAGTTCGAGGGGCAAGTGCTCCTCGTCACTTCACTTCTCGAAACCCCGAACCTCGAAATGCTGATAGTGCCCAGAATCGGGCCCGTGGTTTTGGCGCCTGGTCGTAAAGGAACAAGCCTAGAGGAGGGGCGCTAATGTTTATCATTTGGCCACTCGGGTCCCAAAGCGCCGATTTGAGTTTCAGAGGGGGGGCACTGTGTTCTCCAAGCGCCGATTCGACGTGATGTAAATCCTGGTACCTGTTGGGAATAAATGAAGAAGAGAGAGGGTGGTTGAAACCTTGCCTCACTCATTAATTGCAAATGAAGAAGAGAGAGGGTGGTTGAAACCTTGCCTCACTCATTAATTGCAAAGTATGGCAAGTTTGGCAGGTGGTCTGCTCAAGAGGGTCTTGTATCCCCTTTTTCCGAAAGAGCCATGCCCAATTTCTTGACTAGCTGAAGTCTGCATGTGACTGCTCGGAACTTAATGAATCAACTACTCCCCTTGCTGGAGCCTCGAGCAGTTAAGATGGCGTCTGTCAGAGGCACACGATCATCCTGAGTTTGCATGGGCAGACTGTCAGAAGACATGTAGACACAATGTTTTTAATGGATCGTCTTGTTTTTTCTGTTGTTGTTGTTCGAAGTATATGTAGGCGTTTTCGCTATTTTGGTAAGCATCGATGGTAGAGCACAACTCCCGATTGTAAAGTTTTAACAGACTCTAGTTATTTGGTTATATATTGGTATGTAAGATTTATTGTTTAATGACAGACAATCTTATCACTCCTTCTGGTTTTCATCTCATACTGAGAGAGTTCGTGATCGACTGATTCGTGCGAATGGTTGCAATTATGTTATGATAAAGGATTTATTGTTGCATTGTTGTATTCTCTAGTTTTCGACATTTGAATGTAAGAAGATCTTGCGTTTAGATGTTATCTTCTACAGTCTGTTAGAGACCTGATGTTTACGACAGACCCTTGCATCTTTCTGATACAAGTCTTCCCCCTACTCACCCTTACTACAACTCACTGTCTGAAGTTATCTAAGACCTCATTTGTCCATGCATGCCTGGCCTAGTTTTGGAGTTAGAGCCACATCGTCTTGAGTTAACCTCCATTTGATCACCTCATTAAACAAAACTTGACATTAAACTGATGGGTGTCGGGCTCTTCTCCGACTACAATCCAGTACTGACTTCCGACGCTAACATTTCTGGCACCGTTGCCAGGGACGAAGTTGAAGACTTCCCCTGGGCAGAACGAAATTGAGCCTCTGATTCTGAAGATGCATCAGACATCAGAGCCCTTAAAGATTGCTACTGTGCACCTGGCGACTCCATTGTTTCCACATCACTATTTCAGTTGTGGCCACTGTTAGCACACCTGAAAGCTGACCCTAAGGAGCTTTCTCGAGAAGGTTTCAGAAGCTGCTTTCTCAGCCTAATAAGCTTCCTGGGGTAATGAAAATGTTAAGATCTTTCCTTTGATGGTGAACAAGGACCAGACACGCTTGAAGCTGCGCATCTTTCAGCTGGCGAATCCATGATTCAAGGATCGATTGGCGACTCCACTGGTTAAATATGGAGAAAATTCTGGCTCAAAGGATTGATTTCTATGACTTTTCTCAGATAGTTGGTTTTCCTAATGCACTTGCCGATAGAGACCAATGGGAAGATTTCCTCGCTGAATTTCATGCAACAAGTTGGGAGGAACCAGCTGAGCATTTATTGGACTTCCATGCAGCTATGCACTGACACGATATCACGCATGAGGATGTCCAGATTAATCTCTTCAGGTATTCATTGAAGGGAGATGCTCTTGAATTGTGTCGGTCTCTTCCTGCTGCAAGCATCCGCTCTTTAACAGGTTTTCATACAACTTTCAATTCATTTTGTAAAGACTACTATCCAGCTAATGGTTTGTTTGAAAACTGTTGTGAGGAGTTTTCTTCGCTTCAGGAAGCCTCTGCTGGCCCTAAAGACCAGGTCCATGATGAAGCTCTTACTGTGGAGGAAATCATCTGTTGTGAAAATATAGAGGTGTTGGACGATATTAATTGTGTTAGCCCCAGAACAGAGGCATCTAACAACATATCAGATGCATATGTTCTTTTAGATCTTCATGAATATCAACACACCTCTTGTGGAGATTATGAGTTTGCAGAGCAGATGTGGTCCATGGTAGATGGCTCACTTGAGCATCGGGTTGAAGAAGATATTCCTAGCAGCCCTGCTTCTGAGGATGGAGGCCTTCCCGTTTTTAAAGAAGGAATTATTGTGGAAGCGTTTTCCTCTCTTTTTCTCTAGGGGGTTTCTCAAGATATATGTTTACCTGGGATTAAAGAGAAAAAGATTACGTGTGAGCAGCCAGAACCCGTAGGTCCCACTATCTCTAAAACATAAAAATTTTACAGGATCACTTTTCTGGAGGAGGATCATATCAATAAAGGACAACCCCTTTTTGATATATATTATAGTGATGAGGAGCAGCAAGTTTATCCTATTTTTTATCACTATAGAGATACTGAAGAGCCAGTCAGCAAACAGAACCACCACATGGTCCCTATTTATGATGAATACGAATTGGACCTGGGGGAGACCAAACCAGAGGAGCATAATATTTCTTGTCTAGAGCCAGTCAGCGAGTAGCCACCACCCAAGAGGAGCGAGCCTACGTTAGTTTTCCACCATCAACCTATTCTTATCAGAGATATTCAGCCACAGGTGAACAATTGTGTAGCAGAGGAAGGTGTCTGTCGCCCATTTTCTGGAATTTTCCATTCATTCTATGACCCTCTCTGCAAGTACATGGAGTATCATTTCCCCTATACCTTGGAGCCGCCCTATTTCATCTCAACTCCAGCCTATAAGGAGGAGTTGGAGAGTGTAACCTCTCTGCTGTCACGATTACACCATCTGTTGATGATCATCGACAGAAGGAAGGAGCTTCTATCCAGGAAGTTGCTTGAATGGCTATGGTGGAAGTTTTCTTTCACCTAACCCATGTAAAGTGTTTTATTAGCTTAGGACTGTACATAAATAAGCTCCTGTAAGCATGAACATTCAGTTTGTTTTGTTTTTTCGGCCTGTATTTTCAGCAACGGGATGTTTTGACCCTAACTCCATAGCCCAACAACAAGGCACTGAAGCTGCGGAATGAGTTCTTAGAGCATCACAGGGACGACTCTATCCCCCATGGAGCCTAATGTTAGCGATATTTCTTGTCTTGGGCCTAGGGTACCCCAGTCTGCAGGATCAATGGGAAACACCCAAGCACAACAACAGAAGGATCTCTTTTCCAGTTACGAGTCAAGCGAGTGGGCAAGGTTTTACTGTCGACAGCCAAGATCCATCCATGAAGCAGATCAACGGTCATCAGGATTTTGGGGCTGCTAAGTTACCTGATATATAGCGTAAGAGAAAGCGCCTATATTTTAAAGCTAAGTCTGGGTCGTCCTATCCATTGACGCGTGGCGCAAGATCTGGTCACATCAGCATATTGGGATTCGGTAGTTCGAGGGGTAAAAGTACCTCATCATTTCACATCTCGAAACTCCGAACCCCGAAATGCCGATAAGCGATCTTCAAAGCCGAGCTCACGGTCTTAGCACCAGGTCACGTCAAGCGAGCCTGCAAATGGGGGTAGCCCCCTTTATAATAACGTACTATCTGGGTCGTTCATCTGACGGATGCGCGACACACATCTGTGTCACGTCGACATTCAGGAGTTTGAGGGGCAAGTGCTCCTCGTCACTTCACTTCTCGAAACCCCGAACCCCGAAATGTCGATAGCGCCCAGAATCGGGCCCGTGGTTTTGGCGCCTAGTCATAAAGGAACAAGCCTAGAGGAGGGGTGCTAATGTTTATCATTTGGCCACTCGGGTCCCAAAGCACCGAATTGAGTTTCAGAGGGGGGGTACTGTGTTCTCCAGGTGCTGATTTGACGTGATCTAAATCCTTGTACCTATTGGGAATAAATGAAGAAGAGAGAGGGTGGTTGAAACCTCGCCTCACTCATTAATTGCAAAGTATGGCGGGTCTGGGAGGCAGTCTGCTCGAGAGGGTCTTGTATCCCCTTTTTTCGAAAGAGCCATGCCTGAGTTCTCAACTAGCTGAAGTTTGCACGCGATAGCTCGACACTTGATGAATCAGCTACTCCCCTTGATGGAGCCTCGAGCAGTTAAGATGGCATCTGTCAGAGGCGCACGATCATCCTAAGTCTGCATGGGAAGACTGTCAGAAGACATGTAGACGCAATGTTTTTAATGAAGCGTCTTGTTTTTGCCGTTGTTGTTGTTCGAAGTATATGTAGGCGTTTTCACCATTTTGGTAAGCATCGATGGTAGAGCACAGCTCCCGATTGTAAAGTTTTAACAAGCTCTAGTTCTCTGGTTATGTATTGGTATGTAAGATTTCTTGTTTAATGACAGACAGTCTTCTCACTCCATCTGGTTTTCATCTCATACTGAGAGAGTTCGTGATCGACTGATTCATGTGAATGGTTGCAATTATGTTATGATAAAGGATTTATTGTTGCATTGTTGTATTCTCCAGTTTTCAGCATTTGAATGTAAGAAGATCTTGCGTTTAGATGTTATCCTCTATAGTCTGTTAGAGACCTGATGTTTACGACAGAACCTTGCATCTTTCTGATACAAGTCTTCCCCCTACTCACCCTTAGTACAACTCACTGTCTGAAGTTATCTAAGACCTCATTTGCCCATGCATGTCTGGCCTAGTTTTGGAGTTAGAGCCACATCGTCTTGAGTTAAACTCCATTTGATCACCTCATTAAACAAAACGTGACATTAAACTGATGGGTGTCGGGCTCTGCTCCTGCTGCAATCCAGGAGTGACTTCCGACGCTAACACAGTGTGTGCAAGTATTGTGAGCTGTAAATTTTTTGGTGAAGTATGGAGCAATCCAGTGTGTAGACTTGTGAGAGAGTTGAGCTGCTGCAATTCCCCATTGAAGTTGTTGCACGTGGTGAAGATAGAGCGCGCTGAGTTAATTTTCTTTGGTAGTGTCAAATTTTTCTTGGGCATTGCAATGTGCCTCTCACAAAAGTCTTAAGGGGATTGCTTATTGCAACTACTATCTATCTCTTGTGTATAGCTTGCGTGACAATCCACCATCATATGCAGTATGTGTTGAAGGTATAAGCTCGAAGTTGTGTAGAAGGAGATGCTGCCAAAACCTATGAAGAATTGCAAGCCTTATTGGCATGGGCGCTTGTGGGGAAAGTCCTTGGAGAAGCGCTCATAAGAGGATCCATTGCAAGGAATGAAAAAAAAACTTGGCCCACTACATGGGGGTGTTAAAGTGAAGTGAGGTGTACGTGCCCATTCCATTAGACTCACACACCCTCCAATTTGACACAAAAGTGAAATTGAGTTGTGATGTTTGAAGGTGTGCATAGTTATGTCATTTGAGTAATTTTAATGTGAGTTATACATGTAATTGAAGCCAAGTTTATGTAGTGGTCGTAGAGAATACTTAAGTATGTATCTCATATAAGTTATGTACCTGAGCCATTGTATACCCTCTAATGTGAAAAGTTCGTGGTGATCTAAAAACCACTATGTAAAGCATGGTTACAGGTAATCCGAGAAAACCTCGTGCATGGTTGAGGGTAATCTGATAAAACCCAGAGCATGGTTACAGGTAATCCGAGAAAACCTAGTGTATGGTTGAGGGTAATCCAAGAAAACCCAGAGCATGGTTATGGGTAAGCTGAAAAAAAACCCCATCTTGATGATGATGTGATGCACGGGAGGTATGAGGAAGAATGGTTGAATGAACCATGTAGCTGAAAAGGATTCCTAGACAACTGACGGTATTCTTTTTATGTGGACGTCAATAATCAGATGTAGGTACAAGGGGAAGCACATGAAGATATGACCACAAAGATATTTAGATAAGTAGTCATTATGGGAGAGTGTTGGAATATATAGTTCCTACTTATCTAATATAGTTGCTAATGTATTGAGAGGTAGAGCTAATCTCTAGGAGAGTTGTGTGATCCTATTCTTAAGAGGTTGTTAGAGAGTTGGATTGGTGAGATCCTAATTTGGTGTTAGATATGATAACGACATATACACTCTATATAATAGAGTCCATTGTATTGATATTGTAAGTAATTGAATATTTTTCCATATCACTCCACTCTCCCATATCACCCACTTTACATCATTTGCAAATAATGCAAATCCGTGCCTTTTGCTTTCCTGTTCAGTCCTTTAGATGAGAACTCCAATAATAATTTTAGTATTCGAACGCAAATAGTGTGAACATTGAATCAACTGGTAAAGATGATCCTATAACAAACAAATTTTGATACCAGTAATGTAATACGATATTGGTTGAAATCTATGTTCATGTGCGCGAACATGGCATCTATATAGTTTTTAAGATCTTTCTGCATTCCAATCTTTGGAGCCGTGTAAAGCTCACGGTAATTGTAACTTTTGGGATGTTAAAATACGTTTCTTGTAACTCTGTATACGGCATCGATCTGGAGGGCCCCCCGTGTTCGCCATTATAAGTTTTCGTCGAGATTCTTATGATCCGTTTTCTTTTGTCTGATTTGATTAGGATTAGCTCCAAATCAGATTCTTAAAAGGATTTAGGCTCTCGACATTGCTCGTTTAGAATAATAATAGCAACTGTCTCGTACTACTTACTCTATTAGGTTAATACGTCACAACTACATGTGTTGGACGATTATTAAGGATTTCCATGAGCGATATCGCCTGATTTTCACACATTTGGAAATACCCTCCATGATCGCTTTTATTAAGGGTTTCATCAGAGCGCCAAGAAGGTTTAAGACGAAAAACCGAGCAGCTTGTTAGATATAAGTTGAGGTTCATTGGTGCAAAGGGAGGTTGGGAGGTACAGCCTTGCTATGCCATTCACTTCCACCTGCTCTCTTTCCATCAGGAATTCTATGGGATTGCACAGGTATACACACGTGAAGGATTTGGTCGCAGATGAGTTGAGATCTGTATTTCTACATCTGAGATCAGAGGTCCCCGGAACAAGATCCGTACAGATTCAACCTCAATCAATAGCATCGGTCGAGGAAATGGGGCCGTCCGAAATAGTCCAGCAGATCGAAGCGGGCTCAGCCGGAACAGCTAGAGAAGGAGATATTGCATCAAGGAAGAGTGTGCGCTATGGAGAGTGCCGAAAGAATCACGCTGCCAGCATTGGGGGTTACGCAGTCGATGGTTGCGCAGAATTTATGGCTAGCGGAGATGAGGGAACAGCTGCAGCCATGAGGTGTGCAGCTTGCAATTGTCACCGTAGCTTCCACAGGAAGGAAGTTGAGAACGAAACCCTATGCGAGTGCCATCGCATCAGTAGGTGATAATCCAGCATTCCAATCGATGGAGAAGTGTAAGTTATGTGAACATTTCTATATCTCTAGTATAATATTAATAAAGCGACCAGATAATTAAGGGATTATTGTTTGTTAGTCCTGTGGAATATTTTAATTATCACTGTTAAAAACTAGTTCTGTGGGTAAGGAATAATATATGCACTGTATATATATTTCCAACTTAATTGACCTAGGATTACTGATTCTGTGATCTTTGAGATGGATATTCGCACTGCTAGTAAAATATCCATTTGATGAGTACACGCTTTAGGGTGATCAATAAAAAGTATTGTACTTTGTTAACCCTTTTTCATTTAAAGAAGATAAGGGATAAGGGTTTGCTTGGTATATCTTCAAATTCTCTTTTCCAGTTGCTGCGGACATCCATGGGAACTTTGCGTCTAAATAATTTCATATATATTTTAGTTTTGTATCAAAATCGTTGGTAGATTGGTGAAGGGAGGTGTAAATAATTTCATATAGGTTTACAATTCAGTTTCTAATGGAAAGCTTGATGAAACGAATTTGCTAGATAAAACACCATTTTATTACTGTTTGCCCTGCTGATGTTTCTAAAGGTTTTTACTTGTTATTCACTATATTGTTTATATGGTCACAAATAATATAGATCTAAATGAGGATGTGTTGTTATGTAATTGATTTTTTTTTCTTATTTTTCTTTTATGTAAAGGTTTACTTAGAGAGGCTATAAAGTAACTAAATTGTATACAAATTATAAATGTAAATTTGAGAAAAGTCAAGGTTTTATATTTTAAAAATGAGTAGTTAAAAAAGTTGAATTATTAAGGTATGGTTTAAGTTGAATTAATGTATGCTATAAAACTTTGTAAAAGAAGTCAATCAATTTATGAAAACATATTATCCATTTTGAATTCTTATTTTTATTTTGTTTTATGTTTTTTTTTTTTAATATTTATTTAGTTGGATTTAAAGCAAACATCTATAAACTTTATCACGTTTATTTGAGATTATATATTATGAGCTTCAGCTAATAAAATAGATTTAGTACATTGAAGATATTGGCATGATGTAAGTTTGTTTTTGGATTGTTTTTCAAAATCAAAATTTATTGATTTTTTAATTTTTTAATTTTTAATTTTTTCTTGATTAAGATTAATGTTATTTATGGTTTTGATAAGTTTAACCAGTATATAAATTTTTTTAGGGGTTTGAGTTTTTAGAACAATTTTGACCATGATACAAAGTTTTTTTTTCAGGAATTTTAATTGGGAGAGCATGTTATTTTTAGAGAAGATTTAATTTTGGGAAAAAAATGATGACTCTTGGATTTATTTTTTTCTCCATATCTCATATTTTTTTATTTTAAGATTACCTCATGAGACTAGTGGCTTGGCATGGTTCCTATTTTAGTATCCAAAGATATTGTTGAGTTTTCTTATGTAAAGCATCATATTCTATTCCACTTCCATTTTTTACTTTCAGATGTTTTATGTCATAAGGGTGAAAAAGTTTTTGATTAAATATTGAAGGCGATCCTATAATATTTACATGAAAGTTTCTATACTATTATCAAAGTAAAATATTTGTATAGTGACATTACATTCTCTTAAATTTTTTGGATTGACCATGCCATATATTCAGACATTTTATTTAGATCATCCAAATAAAGAATAAAATATATTATTTTAAATTCTCACTTTCTTCTTCCACCTCCACTTTCATATGAAGTTCTTAAGATTAAGTAGTGTACAATTGAATTGAGGGTGAAAAATGCATACATTTCAAATGCACATTCTCTTCTCCTATACTTGTCATCATATGAAGGAGAAATTGTGCATTCTTATCCTATACTTGTCATCATATGAAGGAGAAATTGTGCATTTATAGAAGAAAAAGTTTATACAAGAACATATTCACACTTTCTCTTTCAGCTCAATAGTCCAGCAAAAGCTCTATTCTACCTAATGAATTTATCTATTCCCTAGACTTCTAACTCTTTCTTATTAAATGAATTTAATGACCATATGTATAATTTTGCGAATTCATGAATTTCAAGTAATACATATTATAATATATCAATATAAATTTAATATTATAATGTATAAATATTTGTTAATCTTGATTAGAGATTCCACATTTTCAAGCACTATGTTTTACATAATTGAACAGTTTAACAATGTAAACATAAATAATTTAGGACTGCCGCTTAGAAGAACGTGGAAATGACTCTACGGAAACGGACTCTCTCATGACCCATGTTCTCATGAGCTGTTGGGAACTATAAGGATTGTTGGAAACTATAAGGATTTAGGGTAGTAATCTAGGGCTCTAGTCGAGTTGTCGCCATTAGTATATTAGAATGATGAAGTGTTGTTGGGAATTGGCTGGTCAACAGAAATTTCATTGATAGGGGTGAAGTTTAGTCCTCATCAATCGTTTGTAGGTATAAATTTTAATCTTCATTAATCATATTTAAATAGTGGAGAAAAATGATTCTTTAAATGAAATGTAAGGATTATCTCTTCTTCCCAGTAATTCTATGTGTCATGCTTTTTAGAATAAAGAGTGGAAAATAGGTTTAGGTCTTCTAAGTAATTCTAAGTGTCATGATTTTTAGATTAAGTGGTGGAGAAAAAACGATGCTCAAAATGAAATGAAGTGTAAGATTTAAATGTAAGATTTCAACATGGGAGCTTGCTCTTCACTACAAACCGATAAAATATGAAGAAGAGATTATGATGCTCGTTTTCATTGGGGTATTGAGATCATATGAATCAGATTTAATCATTTCTCGATTAGATGGTTAAGACATCCCTCGAGTTGAAAGTATAGATGGAATTGGTTAGACTGGAGCCTTTGTCTCACAAAATCGTTAACAAATTTCAACTTTAGTTTTTAATAATCTGCGACACCTTGAACTCTTAATAATGTGCAAATGAGCATAACGGCACAATGCCTGCAGGCTTACTAGATTCAAAACCATCAACCACTCTAGCTGGAAAGCAAATCCACATGGATTATCTCTAGACTGGTTCTCCGACAGTAAGAGTTATCTGCCCCTTTACTTATTGTCTCTCGATACATGTGATGCTACATGGTTTATATCATAATATTTAAAGGGGCCTATAAGAAGTGCGAAGCGTTGGCAGAATCTGGCGGAGAGAACAGCGACTATTCAACTCATATAAAGTTCGATTGCCTCCAGTTGTGGTATCCAATGTTTTTGGATATCTCTTGAATTTTATTAATGCACTTTAATGTACCTATAAGAGGATGCCGTTTTTTCGTGGTAAAACTATATATTTTATTAATACCTTTGCGAGGCGGCCTAAGTCAAAGAGAGGAGGGAATGGTGCCCATTCGGGAAACCACCATTGTCTGAAGTCCAATTCATACATAAGGTTGTCTACGTTGCCAAGCAGGGCCAAATGTCAGATGCATAAAGACATGAAATCTACACTGCTGCACAGGGCCATAATCTTGGCATAAAAAAAAAGAGAAAAACACAGGAAGTATCAGTAACCTGGACCCTGACGCGTCTCCTTGTAAGTCTGTGTAGCCTGTGTCTTCCCCTTCTCTTGTTCCGCCATGGTGTTTCTCAGGTCTTGCATGAACGCCATCATGTTATCCACTCGGTGCCACTGCTCATCTTCTCGTGTTTGGACCTCATGCATGGTTGTTGCGATGTCTTCCAGATCCTTTTTGATGTTGCTCAGTGTGGTCAAGAGCTCTCTGTCCCTGTTGGTAGAAAGAGAGGATGGAGAGGAAGGAGACGAGCGAAAAGGGGAGGGTGGAAAGAGGGGAGGTCGACGGGGCAAAGGGGGAGCTGGCGCATAGCCAATTGAATTGCCCAAGTGGTCGAACCACTCGAGCCTACAGTTGTAGGGGTTCGAGAGGGGGGAGAGGTCCGTGACCGGATCCATGTCTGGTTCGGAGGGAGCAGAAGGTATGACTAAGTAGGTAAGAGGGGGTGGGAAACCTTCCTCGGGAGGGTGAGCATCCATGGGGGCCGACGGAGGAGGAATGTCTGAAATGTAGTGGGTGGTGACAGTGCGAGGAGTGCTCAGGGGCTCCCTTCCCCGGACTTGATACCAAGTTGCACCCCGCCTTGGCTTGCCCCTGGGTCTTGGCATGTAGAGAAGGAGGGTCATCTAGCTCCAGTGTGTGGTGTGATCACTAGATAGCTTCAAAATGCCAAAGTGGGGAATGCACCAGAGCAGTGTAGGAGAGCGGAGAAAGGAAATGTCCTCAAGGAGGTCGCGATGAAGGAAATAAGCCATCGAGCATGATGGAGGGGAAGAAATCTCTACTGGATGGAAATGAGGTGACATGGAGGGCTCATCGTGCAGTGCAATGAATACTTGTAGGTTCTGAAGCGTGTGGGATGTGTGGTTCTCGTGTGGGAGAAAATGTGATGGTGGTGCATTTGCATGCCAACAAGGGTGTGAGGGAGGATGTGACGTTAAACCACCTCTTGTTTCCACGTACCCTGACCGCATGGCTCTAGACAGTGCAACGTCCATCAAATCAAGTGGGCACCCCATTCGGGAGGTTAAAAGATCACAAATTGAAAACCATATGCATGTGGTAAAGTTTCTGAACTAACCAAATATTCGTCATAATAATATCAATATTAATAAATTAAATTAAAACAATTAATTTAATATATATATATATATATAATATTTCATTAAATTTTTTGAAATAATTAAAAAAACTTTATATAACTAGATATAACAATATAAATATATTTTTATACAAATTTTTTATCCCAAAAAAACTTACTAACAACAAATATATCTTAACTCTATATATTTTAGGGAAAAAAACTACTATTTTTAAATGCAAATGCAAAATTAAATATTAATAATAGATCTGAAGATGCAGTAACAGTTAACAGTGGGGAGTACTTCTAAACATAAATGCAATTTGGGAAAAGTTGATAAAAGACTAGTATGATTTGTAATGGTCATCACTTTTGTGTAGTTGTCTCTTTGGGCTTAAAGCAATAAGAATGCATAATATGATGATGATTATGATTAACATCCACTAGCTCATTCATGAAAGCATTGATGGTTTTATCTATCCTCACTATTCGGGAGCATGGAGCCAGTTTGTTTATTAATCATCCTGGTAGTTCAAGAGTTTGCCGAAGTTAGTTATACTAAGTGGAAATTTTATGTGATTATTATCTCATTGCGTTATAACTGATCATCTTTTTTCTTATCTTTAAAAGTATTTCAGAGGTTATAAAAAATTTAGCACTTTTATTGCAGAAATGAACTTACTAAAATTGTGGGTTGATGTAAAAATTTACAGTTAACTCAGCATAATTTTTAAAGGGGTTATTATCAATAAGTTATACTGTTTGACTCAGACTTCTGCAGTTTCTTCCTTGCCAATAACATAAGGTAATGCCGTTTGAATCCTTAAGATAAGTAGATTGAAAGTCACTCTTCCATAGGATGAGGGATGTTTGGCAGATAAAGAGACCAACTGAACTTGAGTTAGCAAGAAACTTGGATTGGATGTCATTCTACCAGAGGATCAGGGATGTTTGGCAGATCAAGAAGACCAACTGAACTTGATAGCAAGTAACTTAGTGGATGGATGGCAGATAGAGGAGACTAATAGAGCTTCAGTTAGCAAGGACATTAGCTTGATGAACTTTTTTTTTGAAATTGAAGCTGCCTCATGCCAAATTCTAGGGTTCGTGGTGGCTGTTGGCATAGAAGATGTCAAATTCCAGGCCTGCTGGTGGGTCCTCCTGTTTGCTGATGAGCATGCTGATGAGCAGTATCATTCTGCACATATTTCATTGGCTGGATTGAAAGGAATGGAAAGGCCTTGGATGAAGCTGTTGAAAGATATTGCACATGATCAAAAGCGAATGGTTGGTGTCCAACTCCCGGGTCCAAATTATACCAAAATACCGTATTCCATTAAGTATTACCTATGCGATACCAGGGAAGGGGCTACCGTGGCACAGCTGTCCCACCCCTCCCAGATCTCCTATCTCCTCCGGAATTGACTTATCTTACCCTTTGACAATAGGATAAAATCGCTGCAAACACACCTTCCTGTTCGTAGTCTTCTCTAAGGATGGAATTTGGCTTTCATGCGTTATTTTAAGCATCAAACATTGTCCAAAAAAAATTATATTACTGTATCACTCTAAACCCTCATATCATAGGGGATATTGATTTCAAATTCCAACACAGAGCAGAACGATCTTCAGGACCTTATTCATCGACACGGGTTGTCGGAAATTTGAAACCTGAACGGTACAGTGACAGGATCACTTGGTCATGAAGGATCAGATCGTGTTCAGGGCTACTCTGTTTGTCCCGTGAGCTTCAGCTGGATTTGTCATGTATCGGTCTTTATCTGACTCAGAAATTTACTACATGTTTTGCATGCAATAGTTCTTCTAAATGCTTAGCTTAAAAAGTTTCACCCGAATGGCTTTCTGTATTTTCAGTACTGTTCATTCTTATAAGTTCCCATTTAAGGGTTTCAAATTTGGAAGACCTTCTACGCCGGAGCAACCAGTAGACTTTTGGAATCGCCCCATTTTTTAATAATTTGTAATATTAGTGCTCTTCAAAAGGCATCCCGCACCACATAAGCATTATATTTAATAGTTTTGTTGAATACTTTTGAATGTCAAGACAAAGACTTCGTTTCTACAACTTTGTTTGACCAAATCCAAATGTTCCAATTGTAACGGTGAAGTGCATACTAAATTTAAAAGTCATATAATGAAGGGATTTGTAGAATTTTAGTTCATCAAAGCATCTTATTCTCTATTTTGAGATCAATGGTTAGCAACGAATCTCTATCTACTAAAGCTTAGGTTAGAGTTCAACCTAGCACTTTAATTTGTTATTATGATGCTCCCAAATGCTTTAAAAAATAAACTTTTAAGTTTTGTTTAAATGAATATAAAATTAATTTTTTAATTAAAATTATTTATGTATAGGTTATTTAAATATCTTTATTTAAAAGAAATAAAAAAATATTTAATACAATACTAATATGTCTTAATATTGTTAAGTATTTGTTGGTGTTGTTGTTTTCCATTACATTTAGTCTAGGTGACTAAAGTTTTCAACTAAAGAGTTATTCTTAGTTATTTGTTGGTTCTTTTCATTATTATAATTATAAATTAAGTTTTCAACTAAAGAGTTATCCTTAATTATTTGTTGGGTCTTTTCATTATTATAATTATAAATGAAGACCTTC
The DNA here is from genome assembly GCA_900067695.1 of Picea abies. Taxonomy (NCBI): domain Eukaryota; kingdom Viridiplantae; phylum Streptophyta; class Pinopsida; order Pinales; family Pinaceae; genus Picea; species Picea abies. The sequence goes on along the minus strand of CBVK0100211498.1, from coordinate 11,976 downwards.
TCATGTATTTTTATTCATATTTAAATTAATAGATTACTTTCTCTTATTAATTAGTAATTGGTTTATTTATGATTTAGGTTGTTTTACAAATTTATACATAGTATCAGAGGAAGTGCTTTCCACCCTGCTTGTTTTCTAACCAGATGTATACATGTCATGTCGTGTTGTTTTATGATTTGCTTTGATGTGTGGTTTTTTTTCTTTCACTTTTGGTTTGTGGCCCATTATCTTAGATATGGACATGTTTGCAAATATCTTGGTTGGGTGTGAATTTACTTATCTCAAATCTGGGATTCTGGCTTTTGTGGATCTCCCCCAAGCTTGTTTTTGTTTTTACAGATCCAATCTGATTTGTATTCCCTACATGCGGAATAAATTAAGCGGTTCTTCAAACCTCAAGCTCGCTTCGGTACGAATTTTGATAGCCTTATTGGGTTGGTGGGAATGGGGATTCTTATTATTCACTGAAGTTGGGTTTTCTACGGACATTGGAATTCGAAATTCAGACCGGTTCCTTTTTGTGGTTCCTCTATCAAAGTCTTTTTGTTGGAAAATCACCAAATTTGGATCTACTAATCCGAGATTTTTTAGGTGGATTTTGTGCCTCGATCATATACATATATCCATGGAATGTGATTGTTGTTGTTGTTGGATATCCAATTGAAGAGAAACTTTGTTGCAAGAAGGGTTGGACCTGTTGACAAGTAGGTATTGAGATCAAATCTCCTCTACTTCGATGCCAGGTCATGGGATCAAAATCTCAAAATAATGAGGGTGGGGTTGGTGGGTAATATTAGAGAAAAAAAAATGAGGGTGGGGGTGGGCATGGTAATATTAGAGAAAAAATAATGAGGGTGGGGGTCGTGGGTAATATTAGATAAAAAATATTACGTTTTCTCTAATATTACCCACTACCCCCACCCTCATATAATATGTTTTCTCGAATATTACCTATGACCCCCGCCCTCATATATATATGAGGGTGACATAATGAGGGTGGGGGTGGGGGTGGAGAGAAATATTAGAGAAAACATAATATGTTTTCTCTAATATTACCGTCCACCCCCACCCCCACTAATTTATTTTCTCTAATACTACCCCTCACCCCCACCCTCGTATAATATGTTTTCTCTAATATTACCCCCGACCCCCACCCTCATATATACCGTCATATAATATGTTTTCTTTTATATTACAACATACCCCCTATGAGGGTGGGGGTAGGGGGTAATATTAGAGAAAACATATAACATGAGGGTGGGGGTGGGGGTGGGGGTTAATGTTAGAGAAAACATAACCGATAATATTAGAGAAAACATAATATGTTTTCTCTAATATTACCGGGGTGGGGGGTAATATTATAGAAAACACATTATATGAGGGTGGGAGTGGGGGTGGACGGTAATATTAGAGAAAACATAATCTGTTTTCTCTAATATTATATGAGGGTGGGAGTGGGGGGTAATATTAGAGAAAGCATATTATGTTTTCTCTAATATTACCCACGACCCCCACCCTTACCGTCATTATGTTCTCTCTAATATTACCCCCCAACCCAACCCCCATGTGGGGGTAGGGGTGAAATATTAGAGAAAACATAATGAGGGTGGGGGTAGGGGGTAGTATCAGAGAAAAAATATTATGTTTTCTCTATTATTATCCCCCACCCCCATATCCCCGTATATGAGGGTGGGCGTGTAGGGTAATATTAGAGAAAACATATTATGTTTTCTCTAATATTACCCCCCACCTCCACCCCCATGTGGGGTTGAGGGGTAATATTAGAGAAAACATAATATGTTTTCTCTAATATTACTCCCGACCCCCACCCTCATATGAGGGTATATGAGGGTGCGGGTGTGTGGAAATATTAGGGAAAAGATAAAAACATAATATTTTTACTCTAATATTACCTGCCACCCCCACACATTAATCATAACGACCTTCCTTCACATAGCTTTGGGTAGACTAGATCATGCAATCTAAACTTGGAGAGTTTAGATTGGGTTAAGGGTCTTTTATGCACCATTTTTTCTACTTACATCACTATGGACCCCTCTTCCAGCTATAGGGTTCAAGTCTCCACTAGAGTCAAACAATGGATCGATATTTCCATTCACTAACTAACAATTTGTTTTTCCCTCTGTCACCCTCCTTCTCATCATTGGATACGTCCTCGGTAACCACCATTCTAGCCAATGTCGAGCCTCCTCATGTAGTGTCGATATGGGTGTTCATCCCTAGGAGATCATAGTTATTTACATAGCACAATTTCATGTCTCTACACATCATCCACCTATAGATCATGTCATGTCATGGTTTGATATAAATACAAAATTAATCTTCTCAAATCACTATTGTGTTATCTTCCTATCCTACAAGCAATATTGAACGCAACCATTCTTCACATGGGCAAGAACTCACATGGTGTTATCTTTCAAGAAAATTTTCATACCTCTTGCTTGACCCTTGACATAATTCCTCCAGTTGGGAGTCATTTATGGAATTGCTTCACGTACACCATTATTGAGTGTGTACCAGATTGTAAAAGAGTCGTGGATTTTCGTGGCCTTTCTCGTGTTTTCTTTTGGGAGAAACTTATATCATTTTCCTCACTGTCATGATCTATGCATAGTTGTGGCATTCTAGGTTGTGCCTTTGATTCCTTCAGGGAAGACCATGATTCAATTCCTGTGGTAAAAAAAATATATGAATCCTTGGAGTTTGCTTTCAAGGTTCTTTGGCGTATTGATTATTTTTCCGATCAATTGTATTTTAAAGATTATGGGCCAAGTTTTCACCATCTCTTAAGAGAAGTCTCCATTTTCCATTTTGTTTTAGGAGTTGCAAAGAGTGTTCTGATATCCTTGAGTGAATGGTTGCACACAAGAATGATTTTCTTAATTGGGATTGTTTTTCTACTCATGATCTTAATAAACATATGTTGATTCCTCTATTGTAAGTGGGTACCTAACATGGCCTTGTTTGTTGGGACCCATATCCAGGATTGTTTTCCATGATGGTTATTTATGATACCTCTTGTTTTCCACCTTTAAGTAATAGATTTTGTGCTAGTCATACAAAGAGATTGAGGAATGTAAATAAGCATGTTTCTCCATATACTGCCCTGTTTCATATTATTTTGGAGCTCACCACTTTGGAGTGTTTCTTGCTTAGTTTTTTTTTCATATTTTCCTCCTTTAACTTATACTTCATACTTTAGTAATCAGTTGTGACATCCATTTCCATCATCTTTTCCACTCAGCTGAACATTTTTGGATGTTGGTATGAAATTATTCCTCGCACGATTTTTTACTCACTATGTTTGATCAAGATCAATCATCTTCAGAGTGAGCCTTGTACACAAAACTATTTCCTATATTAACACGACAATTACAATGACTAGTGATCCATGCACTCTGGTGAGTTGGATTTCCATATAGACACTCAACATATGATGTTTTCTAAGTTGTAAATGATTATCTCATCAATTCTTTTTTTGTCAGGACTCAATTCTACAAGATCGATTTATTTTGGGTGTCTGAATTCATCTCTCATTGGCTCAACAATTTGGAAAGTGCATTAGAGATTGACTCTCTTTTGGAGAGGACTTTTGATGCTATGATTTTTTTATCCTATTCTTCATTTATGATAGTTTGTAAATGGATATCCCATCAAGCCTTGTTGTTGGGAACCATCTTTGTTTTCTTTTTTTTTCTCCCTAGATTTCGCTTATTGAGGGGTGTTGGTGTTGCTTATGTCCAAGTCATCTAGACTATGTGAGTTGTAACTTTACGTAGGCTCTCAACTAAAAAAATATTCTTAGTTGTTTGTTGGGTCTTTTAATTCATTTAAATGAAGAGCCTCTCATGAATTTTTATTCATATTAGTATCAGGATCATCCACGATTCAATTTGATTTCTGAATGTCTACAATATTCATCAATAAAGGAAAACAAATAAATTTGATATGGGCTTTAAATTTTAAGACATTCTTAGCTAACTTGCGATGTTGACATGTAATAGGACTTCAATGTGTTGATCAAATGTGTAGTAATCATTGCAAGGTTGCTCACCTTACTTGTAACAGTCCAAGAACCCTACCTTATTTACAATACTTAATGTACGATTAACAACTTCCCCTACTCTTATTTATTTTATGTTTCATAAAAACAAATATGGACATATTGGATATGATTACTTAATTTCAATAAATGGTTTGCTACCTAACAATATCCAATTCTACTAGGAGTTATATTGATTATGAGATATGTAGTCACAATTTTAAAACCATTCAAGTTAGATAGAATATTGAGTTCAAATTACCTTAATTTTTTTGTGTATATGTTACCAACAAACTAATGCACAAACACTCCATCTTGTCCTTGAATTACACCACATGGTTAGCTACCTCACAATGTAAAATTATAGTAATTATATGTTATGTGTTTTGCATTGCAAATCACTTCACCTTGTAATGCTTAATAACTTCCCCTATATTATTGTTTCCTTTTTATTACAGGATGAATGTGCACAAATCAGATCCTATTGTTGAGTTTTAGCAATTGGCCAAATAGCCAGTTAGGTGCGATTCTATCATAAATTAGAGAAATTCTAATTGGTTTATTGCCCATTCCAAGGACCTTTTCATTCCCTACAATAGGTACAATCTACAAGTTTTTTGGTTGTTTCAATGTCACTTACAGACTAACAGGAACATATTGGATTTGATCCTTGAATTTCAGCACACAATTAGCAATCTAGTGATGGCTAGTTTTAGTAGGAATTCTATTGATTATAATCGATGTTGTGATATTTTAAGCACCTTCACCTTATCTAAAATCCTTAATAATGTTACATATTTAGATAAATTATATGTTACAAATGTAGGAATATGCACAAATTGTAGGAATTCCATCCTTCAATTTTAAGACATGGTCAACTACTTGATGATGTCACGTTCTAACAAGAATTAGACTAATTGATTATAGGCTATGTAGTAGCCATAGTAAAACCCTTCATCGTACTTGTAATTATTAAATAATCCACCAATATCTATCATTTTTATATAACAAATCGAAAAAAAATCCATAGATTGGATTAGGTCCTTGAATTTTAGTGCATGTTTAGATACCCAATGATGTCCATTTATAACAAGAATTAGATTAAATATAAGTTGTAGTAGTTTCCATTACAAGGCCCTTCAACTCACTTGTAACACTTATCAACTTTGCATATATTTATTATGTCTATATTAATATCAAATGAATAATAATAGATTGCATAATGTTGGTGATTTTTAACACATACTCAACTACCCATGTGATGTCCAATTCTCGGTAGTAGTACATCAATTTTAGTACATGTATTGTACATTGGAACCTATTCAATTTTCCTAAAATACTTTAAAAATTTACCTACTTTTATTTTCCACATTCTTGGCATATGTATATTGGTAGATTGGATTTAGATCTTTGATTTCAACCCATGGTTAAATAATTGATTATGTATAGTTATAGGGGTAACGAGGTCAATTATAATATATATAATAACCATTTCATGGAATTTCACATTACATAGAGTGCTTCTGATCCATGTGGATATTTGTGGCCACTCACCTATTCCAATTGGCTCCTCTTGATAATTTTAGTTCAACACGTTCTTATGTACTTCTTTGTAATTGTGGGTTCTACACTTCTGGGGTTGTATGAATCCCTACACATATTCCAGGTGTTGATTGGTGTCCTCCCATCTAATCCTATTGACTTATTTTGGAATTTTTCATGTCAATACATCTTTATGTACTTCCAGGGATGTTTTTGAGCCCTAAACAATGTTTTTTTGGATTTACACAGTACAAATGTACATGGAGATAGATTTTTATAGCATACTATGTAGCTCTAGAAAAGACCTTTCCAACGGGCCATCATGCACCTAAAACAAAGTTCATATGCAAAAGTTACAACCCCAAGAAGTTGAGGTACCAACTTACCCATCAGGGCCCACATAAATTTTGGTGTTTCGTATCCTAGGGTTAGGTTTTTGGATGTATAAGGTTTTTGCATTCACGAGTAATGTTAAAAGGGAATTTAAAGCCTCATTGTAATCATTATGCTCAGACAGATACGCGTAGCAGCCACATCTCTTATAAAATATAGATACCACCATTTGAGAAAATTGTTTTAGTTTTGCAGTTTTATAGTTTCAACCTATTTTATTTATTCAATAGAAGTTACTGTTCACTAGATATTTGTTGTTATTCTCTACCTCTGTGTGTTATTATATTCAGTCTATTATTCATTTCATTCCGCTCATAAATCTAGATTTGTGGTATTAGAGAGGTCTACTATTCATTTATTTTTCTTTGTGGATGTCCTCGACAAGATATGGGTACAAGAAGTTGGGACTCGAACTAGTCAAGTCTTTTCCATATAGATCTCACTGAGCCCGAAAACAACCTTTAATATATATATATATATATATGAATGGAGAAAGAGATCCTTTTAAAAAAATTCTCAAGGAAGCCCTTTCATGACAAAGGAATGCAATGATGGACAACTTTTCATAGATCCTTCGGCGAATGACCACAAGAGATGCATCTTCATCAAGAAGCCATGCAACCCCCTTTAAGGTAAAGGTAAAATTTTATATTCCATTATTTGAAGGATTGATAGATGTAGATGTTGTAGATAAATGGTTGAATCTGCTCGAAGTGTATTTTTCTATCCATAACTTTTTTGATAGGGAAAATATTACTTTTGCACTCCTCAAGGTCATCCCCCATGTTAAGGACTAATGGGATACTTACCTTGAACAAAGGGACATAGAGGAATATGCAATATTTGCAGTCTCTGCCACATGGGATTCCTTCAAGGATCTCATTAAAGAATAATACTATCATGTTGGAAGCTACGAGAACTAGTACACAAGATGGACCACCCTGCATCACGAAAGGGACCAAACAGTACCATATTTCACCAATATTTTCCATACCCTACACACAAAATTGGGTATCCAAGACTCTGAACAACAGATGGTTCTCAAATAACAGAACTTTCTACATAGATACATTCAAACAGAAATGGATTTTCTGGACATCGCATCATTGGGTACGAATTATATATATGTTGTCAAGATTGAGAAAACATTTAAGCATAAGAGGAGATATTTTGGATCTACAAACTCCTCATAGCCTATGCAGGGAAAAGGAGGCCCCAACCTACAAAATAAGGGACAAAGAAAAGATGGACACTCTCAGGAAAACCAGTCTAAGCCTCAACGTAAGAAGGGTCGCGATAAGTCGAATAAGGACACAGGAAAATGGTGTGAATACCATGAAACACCTTGGCACAACACCAAAGAATGTCGCTTCAAGTAGTCACTAGTGGTCGAGATGAAATATTTCAAGTTAGAGGAGGATTATGATTTTGAATCATATCTAAAAGGAGGAAATCCGATTATCGATGTCGAACCCAGTGCGACGATCACTACCACCAAATTCTAGCCAAGAAAACTAGAAGAAAGAGAGGAAGGGGAATGCCTATTTCACTCACATGCATGGGTAAATGGGGCTCCACTTCATCAAGCGACTGGACCTGTCGATGACACCACACCTGCAAACCTACACCATCGGTTGGATTCTCTAAGGAAGACATCTTCGTGTCAGGCAATAGTGTCATCTTCCCTATGGAATCAATCCATTCAAAGACAAGGTATTGTGTGTTATTTCTCCCCTTGAAGTTTGTGATTTTATTTTAGGACAACCATATTTTTTTAAGCGACATTTTTGTATGACTCTAGACCCCGTAGTGTTATTATTACTTTGGGTATACAATTGTACATAATACCATAGGTAGCACCGCCTACCTCTATTTGTTTAATCTCTGCTAAGCAATGCAGTAAGGTCATTCCATAGACCGGGAAGTTCATCTTCTTTGGGATCTATTCTCACAGTAAGCAGAAGATCACTGCCACATATGTGGCCTCTACATAGAGCCTCTCTTTGCAGTATAAGAAAGTGGATGGGATCATCGAGGAGTACATATAAATATTCTCCTTACCCACCGGGGTACCGATACACTGCCAAGTCAAGCATTCAATTGATCGAAATCTTGATGAACCTCTGCGTAATGGAACAGTCTATCATCACTTGTTGATGGAAAATAATTAAATAAAGCATCATATCCAAGAGCTGATTCAAAAGGGTCACATCAGACCAAAATCCTCCCATTCCGGAAGCCCGATTGTACTAGTGTAGAAGAAGGACGGGACTTGGCATCTCTGCATTGATTTCATAGAATTAAACAAAATTGTAGTCAGAAACCGGTACCCAATTCCATGAATTGATGACCTTCTTGACCAACTCAAGGGGGGGAATTTATTCAACAATATTGACCTAAAGTTTGGCTACCACCAAGTTCCCATTGAAACAAATGATGTATGGAAGACAACTTTCAAATCTAAAGAAGGTCTCTTCGAAGGGATGGTCATTCCCTTTGGCATAAAAAATGCACCAACAACTTTCATGAGGTTGATGGATGATGTATTGAGACCGTTCACCAAATATTTTGTGGTGTTATATTTGTATGACATCCTTATCTTCAACAAAACTTGGAAGGAGCACATGCAACATATTTATCCATTTTTTAGCACTCTATGACAACACAAGCTATATGAAAACTTGGAAAAATGTACCTTTGGCATGAACACGGTACAATACTTGGGATACATTGTTGTTGGGCATGGGGTACATGTGGATCTATCTAAGATCTGAGTCATCTGTGACTAGCTATCTTGAACAACACTAACTGAGCTTCAGAGCTTCTTGGGACTTTCCAATTTCGACCGATGGTTCATGTTGGGATTCTCCCATATTGCACGGGCCCTCAGCCAAGTGACCAAGGGTGGTGGCAGGGAAAAATTCATATGGGGGAAGGAACAAAAATGAGCATTTGATTATATGAAGCATTGCTTGAGCTCATCTCCAGCCTCCTTTCCTAATCTGCAACAACATTTTTAGATTGAGACTGATGCATCTGACTATGTTGTAGGTGCAATTCTCACTCAACATGGTCATCCAACAACATACCATAGTGAGAAACTCTTAGATATTGTCCGTAAATACCTCACCTATGACAAAGAAATGTATTCCATTGTACAAGTATATCGTCAATGGAAACTTCACTTTATGGGAAAGGAGAAAATCATCCACATTGGTAACAAGCCTCTACAGTTCATATAAACACAGGGGAGGTTGCAGAACAACCTCCATCAGAAGTGATCCAACTAATTACAACAGTTCCATGTCAACATCAAGTATAAGACATGGAGCACAAATTGTGTCATTGAGTACCTCATTCGACCTCCCATGGATGCACTCACCACCATGCTCCATTGTTGTGGGAATGATACATTCGAGTGGCCCCAACTTTATCAACAAGATTCAAACTTCACCACCACCTATCAACTCTTGGGTACATGCATGAATGTCACCGATTTTGACATTTAGGATGAAATATTATGCCATCAAGGCCATCTCTGTGTTCCTTCAAGAGAGCATGCAAAACTAATTTTGGAGGCTCACTACAGTCAGATGGAAGGACATTTTGGCGTGTATAAAACTATGGTCATTCTATGGAAACATTTTTATTGGACAAAACTTCGACAGGACATCAGAAAGTATGTAAAATCTTTCACTTCATGTGCCATTTCCAAGCCAACCATCAGGAGGCAAGGCTTATACACCCCTCTTCCTATTCCCAAGAGTCCTTGACAGTCCATATCGATGGATTACATGTCTGGATTCCATCCACCAAGCAAGGAAATGATTACATATTTATGGTGGTTGACCATTTTTCGAAGATGGTCATTCTCACAACCTGCAAGAAGAGCATCACAATGGCAGATACTTCCAAGGTATTCTTCGAATGGGTGCAGTTCCATTTTGGAATACCATAGACCATCACCTTAGATTGGGAAAATCGATTCCTCATCACAATCTGGTCAAGTCTATGGTCATTGTTGGACACCAAGTTCACTAAATCCACTTCTTTCCACCCCCAAATAAATTTCTAGATAGAGTTCATCAATCAGATGTTTGTGCACATCCCATACATGTACAACTCTAAGAATCTACATACATGGGATGAGAGTTTTTCCTATTTTCAGCACAACTACGACAAGGCTCTCCATAGCTCCACCAGCCATAGAGCATTTCAGGTGGGGCTAGGATTCCAACCCTTGGGTCCCATTCATGTTGCACTACCTCTTGCAACCACATAGAAAAAATCTTGAACCATGTTTAGTCTGAGGCCTATAAAGCCACTAGATTAGTTGAGCGGATTCAACACATCCTTCGACACGTCCATGATATTTTGTAGAAATACAATGCTAAGTACAAGCATCGCCATGGTAAGCACCAACTATCGCACCAGTTTCAGGTAGGAGACAATTTTTGGTTACATTTTCATAAAGAGGGCCTTACATGGACCCATTGGAATCTCCTCTCACTTCACTATCGACCTTACACTAACACCAAGGTTATGGGTAGAAATTCTTTTGAGCTTAACAATCAAACCTTCCTTGGCTTGTAGCCAATGTTCAATGTGGACCACCTCTTGCCATATTTCCACCATTATTGGACACCTCAAGGATCGTAGAACAATTGATACTAACAGATATCAACCCAGACTGCATAGAACAAGCCTCCACTAATCAGATAGTGGACACGTAGGTCAAGGGCACTCGCCAACAGAAGATCCAACTTTATCAGGTTATCAAGGCATGGTAGCTCCTACATGAAGGAAAGTGGCTCACCAGAGGGCCAACTTCAATAGAAGTTTCCTCACCTGATGGGGTAACTCAACACAATCAAGACCATTTCTTCCTAATGGGGGAGGACCGATCCAAGTGAATATTGGTGGCCTCCCACCTATTCCAATTGGATCCTCTTGACAAGTTTAGCTCATCACATTTTTATGTACTTATTTGTAACTATGGGTTCTTCAATTTGGCAATTTATTAATCCCTACACATATTCTAGGTGGATATTGGTGGTTTCCCACCTAATCGAACTAGCTTATTTTGAAAGTTTTCATGTCAGTACATATTTATGTACTTCCAGGTACATTTTCAATAGTTTTTTTTTTCTTTCCACAGTCAAACTATAGACGAAGTTAGATTTTGACGACATAATGTGTATTTCTCTAAAATACCTTTCCAATGGGCTATATCATTCCTAAAACTAATTTCATATGAAAAATTTATGTCCTTGGGAAGTTGAGGTACCAACTTACCCATCGGGGCCCACATAAATTTTGGTGTTTCATCTACTAGGGTTAGTTTTTTCGATGTCTAGGGTTTTGGAATTCATGAGTAATGTTAAAAAGGCCTCTGGAGCCTCATTGTAATATTTTTTCTCAAACGAATGTGATGCAGACCCCCCCACCTCAGCAGGGTTCTACGACCTCTTGGTCTCTGGATCGTTCTTCTTCTGAGTTGAAATAGCTATTCGGGCTCCTGTTGGAACCCTTTGATCAAATCCATAATTCCCTTTGTCCTCTGGCACAGGCCTTGAGAAAACCTACCCACACGCTTAGCTTTCGGTGCTCTTCTCTATTCTAAACCAACACAACTTCCATGTTTTAGGGTTTCAAGACTCCTGCATGCGAGCTCTTCCAGTGTCCTTGTCCCTCCAACTCCCGGTCATCGAAATGTCGAAAGGGCTTAATGACTCGGGTCCTCCCTTAGCCTATGAATGCTTTTGGGTTTTTGTGTTTCATGATTTCACGATTCCGGCTGTAGATGATTCTAGGTCCTTTGAACTCCTGGACTCCAGAATGTCAAAATATACCCATGACCATGGTCCACCTTTTGGGATTTCAGGATCTGTGATTTCACGATTTCGGCCGTAGACAGTTCTTGGTCCTTCAACCTCTCGGGTCCTGAAATGCCGAAATATGTAATGATCCCAAGCCAA
>CBVK0100211497.1:0-13075 GCA_900067695.1 Picea abies | reverse complement strand
GGTGTAACTCTTATACTATTTTTCATTTCTCATTGGATATAATTGAATGGTTTAAGTATAAGTTGAAAAAGGTTTTAAATTGTACTTGATATTGATTCACCCCCCTCTCAGTATCAACAGAAGCCCCACCCTTTTCCATTGATTTCAAAGGGGAAGAGAAATTGGGATCATGATGACAGAGGGAGCATGAGTATTGTCATCAATGACAAAGGGGGAGATTGTTGGAATATTGGTTGTTGCCATTGATGTCAAATTTATCCATTGGCTTTTGGGCCCCACGGTTGATTGAAGTAGATAGACATGAAGGAAATTACACATGCAGATACAACACACATGGATGGATAGTATAAGTCATTCCTCTTCTGGTAGTATGTGGCACGTCACATGGATCCTCATGATTGAGGATAAATGAATTTTTGAATATGACAATGTGAATCGAAGCAAAAACTACATGCCAGCCCTAATGTTAAAAGGAAGTGACATAAAGGGTATAAATACATCTCATTATACATTCATTTTTCAACACTCACAATTTTATTAATGAACAATGAGATATAAGTCAAATTTCTAGGGAAATATGAAGTAAAGAAGGTTGAATTTCAAGGGAGGATGAAGTCTTTTGGTGATGTGTTCTAAGGTATGTTATTTACAGGTCATCTTACCATTTTAGCTATAACTTTGTTTCTAGAACAATTCAGATGGTGAAATTTGGAGGATATTGAGAAGAAATATCTAGGTACATGTGGTAAAAATTTCATCTTTTTATTCACTATAATTTTGGAGATACACTTTGTGGAAGATAGGGTTTTTGACTAGTCCCGAAGCTAGTCACAAACATGTATTCCGGGTAAAACAATCATAATGTCTTCATAGAGAATCCAAATGAAGTGAGACCAATTGCATTGGAAAGAGTACGAGTTGTAGTTTCCTTTGTAAGAATTTTAGAATCTCATGTTAAATATTGAGCATGGGGCATTTTGTACAAGTTTGCTCTTATGAATAAACCAAAATTGAATAAGGTCTACCATTTTCTCTGTAACTCCTTTTCTTGGAGGATTCAAGGAGTGAAACTTGGAGGAGTTTCAGAGAATACATTGAGTAATATTATCTATAGGATCAGATTATTCCAAGAAGTGAAGAATTGCAAAAGTTGAAGAAGTCTCAGGAAGCATTATCAAGTTCTATGTGATGGTTGGTTGATGGTGATAATTTAATGTAAAGTTTTATTATCTCTCATATATTATTGGGTTGAAGGAAGGGGAAAGGATGGAGAGGTAAATCCTCTCTTGATATTGGAGGATTGTATCTTCATTTTGGAGGTTTATACCTCCCTTTATATTTGGAAGTTGTAGCTACCTTTGGAAGTCATTACTTCCTTTGAACAATAATACATGATTACTTATTATATAATGTGCATGGTGTATTGGTGTATCTCTTATATGATTCTTCATTGTTCATTGGATAGTCTTCATTGTTGATTGGATATAAATTGAAGTACAAGTTCAAAAATACTAATTTCTCTAAATATTGATTCACCCCCCTCTCAGTATTTCCAACACTAAAAGACAGTTTTATGTAATAAAAAAATTCATGAGAATAGGTCTCTACATCTTAAATAAAATATTTCAAGGAGAGTTATTCAACGAGCTATTATAAGCACAAAACAGATCTTGTATGATAAAGTTCCAATTGAAATAGTAAAGGGTATAATTTGAGCACCAAATTACTTCTAGAGGGCATAACTCTTTTCTCAGAAGTCGGTTTGGGGTCCAAGAGTAGTCTATGGAAATATTATGGACCATAGAAGATAGTCGTGGAAACAAATTTGGAATCTAGGTACTTGAAAATGTGCAGAAAGAGGAAGAATACACATGTAGCAATACAAGGTTGAAAATGGGAAACAATCAAAACTTTTGTAGGCCATAACTTTATGCTCAGAGCTCAAAATTGGGAAAATGAATAGTTATTGGAAACGTATTGATTAGGAGAATCCATCTATAAACCCATAAAATTGACCTGATAAATATCAGTTACAGTGAATGCAAAATAATATGAATGGTGGAATTAAAGAGAAAAAACAGTTATGCATTATTTTCTAGAATTTTGTATGTATATATTTTTGTCTAACATAAATTTATTTGCATGCATATTTTCTTGCAAATTTTAGAGTTAAAAGAAGGCAGTTTGGTTCTTATATGAGAACTATAGTCATGGAGGATTCCTAAGGGTCCTATAGCCACGAACAGGAATTCATAGGGCTACATGTCAGCATGGGAAATGCTAATACATTATAATTGAAGAAGAGGTAGGAAAGAGCATGTAACTATGAGAATCCTACAGAGAAAAGTGTTGTGTTATGGGGAAAATAATGAGAAGATTATGAAACCCCAAGAAGAGATACTTCAGAATATGAACATGTTTTAGATGCAAGCCAATAAATAATATGCTAAAATGCAATCAGTGAGTGCTAGAAAAGTGACAGCGTCCAGATCCCATATAAAAAGGGATGATAATGGGAATGGCAAGAAATCAAGGAGTATGATCAGGCGCCTTCATTCCCTAGGGAAATACACTAGGATATCTCATTCAATTTTAGGTCCAAGAAGCATCCCAAGTGTGTCTCATGTTAGGAGGTAGAGGAGAATGCCTAAGGAATATATTATGCAAGGTGAACTTAGTAAATCAAGCCACCAACTTTCAATGGTGAGAACAAGAAGGGAGAAGAGGTCGAGACCTATCTGTTGGAAATGAAAAAATATTTCCAGTTGCATGATTATCCCTCCAAGGTAGAAACAAGAAATGCAACCTACCACTTTCAAGGAAAGACATCCATGTGGTGGGATCATCTTAAGCAAGCCAAACACCTTGATGAGAAGAAGATCTCATGGAGGTAGTTCAAAGGATATTTCCAAGAGAAATATTTTTCTAAGCATTACTATGATAGGAAGATGAAATATTTCTTTGAATTGATGATGAGAAACATGACAATGGAAGAATATGAGAAGAGGTTCTTTAAGTTGTTGAAGTATGTGGGATTCATAAAGGATGAGAAGGTTAAAATGAAAAGGTTTTTGATTGGGCTACCCTCTTTCTATAGTGACAAGATACAATATCATAACCTTGGGACTTTGGAGGAGACCATAAGAAGAGAAAAGAATATTTATGAGCAGAGTAGGGGGAGGTCAGTATTCAAAAAAGCTTGGAATGACAAGATGAAAGGAAAGAGGGATCAAAGGTGGAAATGCTTTAAGAAACCCTTTTTCAAGAAAAACTCCCCAGCAAAACAGCAAGGAAAACAACCCAAAATGAGCACAAGACAACAGATTCGTTTGGGAAAAGTCCAAGCTAGTAGGTTGTACAATGTTGGGAATGTGAGGGAAATCACGTGTATAGGGATTTCCCTCACAAAGGAGAAAGGATGAGGATTGTTCATAATATTTAGGTGGATGAAACAATTGAATACATGGGAGGAAGCATGCTAAGTATTTATGCATTCTTGGACAACAAGAAAGCATAGTATCAAGCCCCCATTATTGAAGTGGAAGTAAGATTGATAATCATCCCATAGAAATTTTAATTAATTCTGGAGCTAACCATAAATACATAAACGCTAACATTGTTGAAATATTTCACTTACAAAGGAGTAAGCATAAGAAATCATGGTTAGCTTATTTAGCCACATGGGCTAAGAGAAAGATCAATGAGTTGGTTAAAGATTGTCTAATAGACATGAATGCGATCAACATAAAGGTAGATGTGAACATCATATCTTTAGGTTCATACGATTGTCTAATTGGCATGGATTGGATAGAAAAACACCATGTTGTCCTAGATTGTTACAACAAGACAATAAATTTTCTTGATGAAGGAGGGAAGAAAAGAAATATTCCAAGCATTCTGAGAGTTGTAGATTTTAGAGAAATTCCAGCCATGCAACTGAAAAAGAGTTTCAGGATGTCAAATTTGTGTATCCCATATGGAAGAGGCAATCGAAGATAAAGTGGAAAGTATTTAAGACATCCCAGTATCAAAATATTTTGAATATGTTTTTGGGGAAATCACAGGATTTCCACCAAAGAGATACATTGATTTCTCTATGGATTTGATGACAGGAGTTGCCCCAGGGTCCAATACACCTTACAGAATGGGCACACCATAATCGAAAGAGTTGCACATGTAGCTTGAATAAATTATAGAGATGGGGTATATACACCCTAGTGTGTCACCTTGGGGAGCCCCAGTTCTTTTGTGAAGAAGAAAGATGGAACCTTAAGTTTGTGTATTGATTTTATACAACTAAATAAGGTCATAATAAAGAAAAAATATCATTTTCCAAGGATCAATGATCTATTTGACTAGTTGAAAGATGCAAGAATATTTTCCAAGATTGACTTGAGATCGGGTTATCATCAAGTGATTATAAAAGAAGAAGATATCAACAAGACAACATTCAGAACAAGATATGGGCATTATGAATTTATGGTAGTGTCATTTGGGCTATCAAGTGTCACAATTTTTTTTCATGTTCCTAATGAATGGAGTGTTCAGGGAATAACTGGACAAATTTGTAATTATTTTATTATATGATATTCTCATCTACTACAATATAGAGGAAGAGCAAGAGCATCATTTAATAATAGTGCTAGAATTTTTGAGGGAGCATAAGTTGTATGCCAAGCTGAGTAAGTGCATATTTTATCAAAAGAAGATTCACTACTTGGGGCATACTATTTAAGTAGATGGGATAATAGTTGATCCTGAGAAGACAGAGGCCATTAGAGGATGGCCAGCTCCAAAGAATGTGGCGGAGTTCATATCATTTATTACCGAAGATTCATAAAAGGATTTTCAAATATTGCAAGCCCAGTCACTTCTTTGCAAAACAAGGGACTAAAATTTGAATGGACTCCTAAATGTGAAGAAATTTTTCAGCAGTTGAAAGATATTTTGACAAGTGCACCAATATTAAATATTTTGGATTTGGATGAATATTTTGTGGTGTGCACTAATGCATGCAAGGAAGGGTTTGGTGGATCCCTCACTCAAAAAGAGCATGTGGTATGCTATGAGTCCCGAAAACTAAAGGAGCGTTAGAGGAATTATGCTACATTGACTTGGATTTAGAAGCAATTGTACCTGCATTAAAAATGTGGAGAAATTACCTCATGGGGAGAATATTTGAGCTAAGGACAGACCACTATAGTCTAAAACATTTATTTGGAAAGCCAACATTAAATTCCAGACAAACTAAATGGCTTGAATTCCTCAGTGAATATGGCTTTGAAATTAAACATATCAAAGGCAAAGAAAATCAGGTGGCAGATGCACTCAACAGAAGAGATCATGAAATGCATATTTCAGCCATCATGATGTTCAACATAGATTTAAAAGACAGAATTCTAGGGGTTGCAAATTTATATCAACAATATCTAGAAATAAAAGAAACATTACAACAAGGAAATTTACAACAGAACTTCAAATATTATGAACTGCAAGAGGATGGAATAGTCATGTACAAAGGGAAAACATATGTGCCAAATTTGGGAGAGATGAAACATATAGTGTTGAGGGAAATGCACAATGTTCCATATGTTGGGCACCCAAGATATCAGAAAACAATTGCAGCTATAAGAAGCCAATACTTTTGGCCATGAATGAAGAAATAAGTGGATAATTATATTGCTAGGTGCCTTGAGTGTTAGAAGGTGAAGACGGAGCATAGACATCTAGTGGGGTTGCTACAACCTTTTCCCATTCCTGATTGGAAATGGTAAGTGGTTACAATTAATTTTATTACAAAGTTGTCTAGAAAAGTGAAGTAGCATGATTCCATCATGGTGGTGGTGGATAAATTAACAAAGGTTGCACATTTTATTCCTATGAAGACAACACACAAGGAAACAAATATTGCATAGATCTACATGAAAGAAGTTGTCAGACTACATGGAGTGCCCAAGAAAATTGTTTCAGATAGAGATCCAAAGTTTGCCTCTAATATTTGGAAAGTTTTGTTCAAAGGCTTTGGAACAAATTTAAATCTCATTACAGTGTATCACCCAAAGTCAGATAGGAAAACAAACAGGACTAACAGATTCATTGAAGACATGTTCGGAATATATGTGATGGACCAACCATCAAAGTGGGAAGACTACATCCACTTAGTATAGTTTTATTACAATAATGAGTATCAAGCCTCATTAAAAATTATCCCATTTGAGGCATTGTATGTGATCCGGGAACTTTTCGTTAGGTGACTTATTAAAGAATTGCATAAAATGAGCATAAACAAAAGTACACCATAAAGAAGGAAAAGCTCAAAATGAAAGAGACATAATCATGCAATATGAACACAAAGAAGTTGATAATGGAGTTCATCCCTGGTGGACTACGTCTCTAGGTCCTGCTCTCAAATGGGTAGGTCTTTTTAATAACTCCACAAAAGAATTGGGCAAAATACATAAGTATACCTCATTCTGGAGTTAATCCATAGAAGCTTTGCTCAGATCAAAAAACTAACACCACCACTATGTTTGTGGCGTTGTTTTACCTAAAAATGACTATCTCCACTCCTCAATCCGAGTTGGACACTTTTGGGCCCCCAAGACACCCCTTGCCTCGATTTTTGTGCCACTGCTCCTACAATTAATGACTAACATATCTCGAAATCCATGCCAAAATCTAGAAAAATGTGCCCAAATCTGTACTATACGGATGCACTCGGCTTGCCCCTTCTCTGTGCTCTTGTGTCCTGAATGCATTGCTCGAAACCCCTTTATATATAAACTCTGGGTGGTTATGTCATAACTCAGGTGGTTGGCATGGTGGTTAGCATAGCTAAACTTAGTTGTTGGTTTGGCAGAGGTTCTGGGGTTGAATCCCACGGACCTCCCTTTTAACACATGTGTTATAACTATTTTTTGGCGCGCATGCTAAAACTGGGGGAGGTTGGCTAGAATGGCGGAATGGATAATTAATAGTGGAATAAGCTAAATGTAGTGGTTCATTGGTTAAGCCCTAAGTGGGCATAACATTATAGTCATATGTTTATTGTGCATGTGAACAGGGCTAGGCCGAAGGCCTAGCCCCCCCTTTTTGGCACCTTTGTTCAATTTTAAATGTAAATATTATTTAAACCAAATTTCAAACAAGAAACAACGTGTGGTGTAGTGGTTATCATGTGTGTGTGGGGCCTTTGGGCTATTTGGAGGTCATTAGGTTGACTCTTAGGGAGTCGAATAAACTTTTTCCTATTCCAGCCATGGGAGGGGTACCACGTGGCAACCCTCCCATGGGCCATGTGGCACCATATAATTGGTCCACAAAAACTGCCACTTGTCACAATATGACTCGCCAATGAAGTTGACACATGTCATCACCGAACGTGTCCATGTGTCTGCCATGTCACGTCATCTTTCCAAATCAGTTGTGCCACGTTTCACCCTTGTAGTGGTGCCACATGTTACTTTGACATTTTTTTGTTTGACCAAGTTTGACTGAACTTTGACCGCTTATAAATTTTGATCTGTAACTATGTTTGATGAGCCATTTGCGTCGTTAGAAATCTTGTGACACGCTCTTTGTGATTATGCCCTTTTCACTAAGTTTTAGGAACTTTGAACTTTTTCCCTTTTGTTGTCTGCTGAAGCCATTCTGAGCGTTCTAATTTGCTTCTATGCGTTCTGAGTTGTCTTAACCTTCTCTAGATCCTTTTTGGATCACGCCTTCCCACTGAGAGCTTTTTGGACCACCAAAAGCTTTCATTGATCAACTGGTAAGTGAGGGAAGAGTTCCCTCACCTTATATTTCTCAATCCACTTTGCCTTGCTTGGATGTGTGCCCTTTAATCCTACTTGAAGATAATCAACATCACCCCTGTGTGAAGTCCTCATCCTTTTTTCTAGAATGATATCTTCCTGTAACTCATCCAAGTACTCAGGTGCAAACTCATCAACTGAAGGTATTGAAACTTCCTCATCCTAATCCATGATCATGGGAGACTCAAAAAGTTTCAAGTTCTCAATGTTCACAATTGAATATATCTACATATAAGGTGGAAGATCTAAACGAAAAGCGTTAGTGCCGCTTTTCTCCAAAATAGTGAAGGGTCCATATAGGATGGGCTTGAGTTTCTTGCCTTCACCCTTCAATCATTCCTTGTCAATATGAAGCCATACCCGGTCTCCAACCTGGAACTGATGATCAACCCTATGTTTGTCATGTCGAGCTTTATATTGTGCTTGACTCTTCTCCAATTGTTCCCTGACTACCTGGTGTATCTGTTGAATCCTCTTGATGAACTTGCGGGTTCTGTCCTCTATTCGTTCTTCATTCACAATGGCATCTCTCCCATACATCAAGTCCAAAGGAACCTTTGGTAGGTACCCATAACATGTCTCAAAAGGTGAACTCTAAGTGGATGAATGTAAAGCTCGGTTATAAGCATGTTGTACATAAGGTATTTGTTCATCCCATAACTTATGATGCTCGTTGCAGTAGCCTCGAAGAAAAAGTACCACTATTGTGTTTACCACCTCTGTTTATTCGTTATTCTGTGGGTGAAAAGAAGTGCTCCTCTTCAATTATTTTTCCATCATTCTCCACAAGCTAGTCCAAAAATCCCCAAGGAATCAAGTACCTCGATCTGAGACAATGGACGTGAGTAACCCAAAGTGAACCCAAACATGCTGAAAAAAGAGATTAGCAGTCTGCTCAATAGTGATATGTTTTTTACATGGCATCAAGATACACATCTTGCTAAACCTATCCATTACGACATACAAATAATCATGACCCCCTCTAGTCATTTGTAAGCCCCCTACAAAATCCATGGAAATTCTTTCCCATGGATGGGATGGAACAGGAAGTGGTGAGTATAGCCCCAATTTTCTATTAGTGGGCTTACAAGTAGAACACATCACACACCCCTTTACATATTTACTTACAATTGCTTTCATTTGAGGCCAATAGAAAAACCTCTACAAATGAGCCATAGTTTTTCCTACCCCAAAATGCCTCGATACAAGAGAAGTATGAGCTTCTCGTATTACATGGACTCGTTCACTTGTAGGAATACATAGCTTCCCAAGATGATAGAGTAATTTTCCCTATAGACAATAGTTCTCTACCTATGCACCATGGGTTAGCTTCTCATATACTTCTTTAAAATCTTCATCAATGGCATATTTCTCTACATAGCTATCATGATATAAAGAAGTATTCTTCAAAATAATAGAATCTGCAATAGCAGGTCTAGAAAGCATATTGGCTACCTTATTACTTGTACCCTTCTTGTACTTGATTACCAAATGAAATTGTTGTAGAAAACCCATCCATCTATAGTGTCGAGATTGTTGCAATTTGGTATGTTCCTGAAGATACTATAAGGGCTGGTGATCTGTATGTATAATTGTTTCCTTCCCTAACAAGTAATGCTTCCATTTCTTTATGCTTTGAACTAATGCATACAACTCTTTATCATATGTAGGATAGTTAACAACAGCTTGGTTAAAGTCTCAGAGTGGTAACATATAGGCTTATGATATTGCATCAATACTGCACCCATGGCATATCCACTGGCTTCTGTCTCGATCTCAAACGGTTGTTGAAGATTCGGCAGTGCTAATACTGGTGCGGTACTAATCTTCTCCTTCAAAATGTTGAAAGTTTTTGTGTTGCTTTCCTTCCCACTGAAAATTGTTCTTCACACTGGTTAAGGCATGCAAAGGAGCTGCTATGAAAGAAAAGTTAGGAATGAATCTTCTCCAATACTGGACTATAGCCAAGAAGCTTCGAATCTCGGTTACACTCTTTGGCTCAGGCCATTTCACAATCACTTCAATTTTGGAAGGATCAATCTTCAATTGTCCTCCTCCCGTGATGTGACCTAAGTATATAAGTGCAGTCTTGCCGAATTCACACTTTGACATTTTCACATATAGATTTTCCCTCTGCAAAGTATCCAATACTTGTTTTACATGCCTTACATGTTCATCCCAAGTCCTGCTGAAAGCAAGAATGTCATCTAAATATACAATCACAAAGTCATCCAGGAAAGGCTTGAATACATCATTCATCATACGCATGAAAGTTGTCGAAGCATTGCAAAGCTCAAATGGCATAAATAACCACTCAAACAATCCTTGTTTGGTTGTAAAGGCAGTCTTCCATGCATCATGTTCTGCAACCCTGATTTGATGATATCCACTGCGCAAATCCAACTTAGTGAAATAAATAGCATTATTTAACTGATCAAGTAAATCATCTATGCGAGGAAGAGGGTATCGATTTTTCACCGTGATTTTATTTAAAGCCCGGTAATCAACACACATTCACCATGTATCTTCTTTCTTTGGCACCATCACGATTGGAGAACCACAAGGAGATGAACTGGGCCTAATGACCCCTTGATCCAATAAGCCTTGTACCTGCTTCTTGATCTTTGTCATCTCCACAACTGACATCATGTACATTCCCACATTAGGCAAAGGAGAATCCTGTTGCAAATGTATCTCATGTTGGATTTCCTTCTTAGAAGGTATTTCATCTGGTTCCTGAAAAATATCATCATGCTTAGAGACAATATCAATTAATTCCTTTTTATGAGATGGATCACATCCCTGGAAAGTGTCGGATGTCCTGACATCTTTCTCTTTGATGACCATGAGTACATATCTCTTATTAGTGGTTATGAGTCTTTTCATTTTCCCTGCACTAACAAGCATCGTATTCACCCTCATGCTATGAGATCTAACAATATATTACACTCCCCCTTTAGTAAGGTGGTATTTGTTCTCATGATAAAAGAAGATTGTTTTTCTATCATAAAGATAAGGACTTCCCAACACTATGCAACATATATCAAGCGGTACAACATCCAAATCTACTTCATCAATCAACTTTGAAGCAATAGCAAATATAACCCTACATTGTTTGGTGACATTAAGTTTTTCTTTATCACATACCCAACCAAGAGGGTAAGGCTTTGGATGTGGTTTCGTTACAAGACCCATCTTCTTGACAAGTGCTTCAGATATTAAGTTTACTTGGGAACCCGAATCAAATAATGTATCTATTTTAGTATGCTTAGATACAACTCGTATATGAAATAACTCATTCCTCTTTAGTTCATCAATATGAGATTCATCACTGGAACTTGAACTAGCATGAAGAGAATCTTTACCTTGTACTCCAGCTGTTGTGATCTTTCCTTCATCTCCTGATTCGGAACCGAGATCTTGTTGCACTGTAGAAACAGTCTTTGTCTTCCCCTTTCTACTGAACTGTTTCGGTTTCTTTTCCAGATGTAGTTTCCAATAGTGTTCTTCATCATGGCCGCTCCTCTTGCAATGAGTGCAAGATAGCTTTTCTCCTTCTCTCGTTACTGTAGCGGTCTTCTTGCCCTTCCTTTTGAACTTCTTGAAAGTCTTTTGTGGTAAATTGGAAGGTTTCTACATGGGATCTTCTTGAACATGTTTCCCCATGTTCTCAAGGTGAGTGGCTTGCACACAAACTTTGTTAAAGTTTCATAAGAATCCAAAGTAATATTCAATGCTAAAGATTTCTTCCTAAATTCCTTTATGAAACTTTGTATGTTCTAACCTTTACTTTGTCTCAACATTTTCCATTCCATCATTTCTTTATGTAAATACCCTAATGGATAGAACTGCTTGCTTAGCTCTATTTTAAAATCCGACCATGAGGGAAGAAGTTTACCACACTTACTTATGTCCTCTAGCTTACTCTCCCACCATATGAGAGAGGTGCCTTCCAACCGAAGAGAATCTAGTTGCACTTTAACTTCCTCTTCATTAATATGATGAACATGGCAATATACTTCAACCTGTCGGATCCAACTGTCTAACCTTTCAGGATTAGCTTCTCCATTAAACATTGGTAAAGCAAACTTTACATAAAGATTTCATAACGGTTTCTTAAAAGAGGCTTTATGGTTAGAATATTGAGAGTGATGAGAATTCTCAGAGGAGGAAGAACTAGAACTTGAAGGCGAAGATGGAGGCTCAGGAGGATCTCCTCCAACCCCTTGATTTACTGAAGCATCATCATCTGCATGTGCTTCTTTTTTATTCTCCTTCTTCTTCATCCTCTTCTCGTAATCTCCATACATTCGTTCGACCATTTCTGACATGCAATAAAAGACCATGTGAAAGTTTTTCTCATGTTCATCATGTTTGTCTTCTTCTGCCATCTTCTTCATTCGGGATGCACGGCCAACTTTGGGATTGAACGTCTAAAGAGTTCCTTCACCCTGCTTATGCTTGGTCCTAGTAAGCATTCATACTCAACAATTCAAGTCAAAGAGGACTGCTCTGATACCAACATGATCCGGGATCTTTTCGTCAGGTGACTTATTAAAGAATTGCATAAAATGAGCATAAACTAAAGTACACCATAAAGAAGGAAAAGCTCAAAATGAAAGAGACATAATCATGCAATATGAACACAAAGAACTTGATAACGGAGTTCATCCCTGGTGGACTACGTCTCTAGGTCCTACTCTCAAATGGGTAGTTATTTTTATTAACTCCACAAAAGAATTGGGCAAAATACATAAGTATACCTCATTCTGGAGTTAAGCAACATAATATTTTCTTAGATCCAAAAACTAACACCACCACTGCATTCGTGGCATCGTTTTACCTAAAAATGACTGTCTCCACGCCTCAATCCGAGTCGAACACTTTCGGGCCCCCTAGACACCCATTGCCTCGGTTTTTGTACCACTGCTCCTGCAATTAATGACTAACAAATCTAGAAATCTGTGCCAAAATCTAGAAAAGTGCACCCAAATCCATACTGTATGGATGTGCTCAGCCTGCCCCTTCTTCGTGCTCTTGTGTCCCAAATGCATTGCTCGAAACCCCTTTATATATAAAATCTGGGCGGTTATGTTATAACTCAGGTGGTTTCCATGGCGATTAGCATATCCAAACTTAGGCATTGGTTTGGCAGAGGTTCCAGGGTCAAATCCCACGGACCTCCCTTTTAACACATGTGTTATAACTAATTTTTGGCGCGCTTGCTAAAACTAGTGGAGGTTGGCTAGAATGGCGGAATG
>CBVK0100211494.1:0-19193 GCA_900067695.1 Picea abies | reverse complement strand
CTCTTCCGATCTCACTTATCAAAATCAACGATCACGATTTAATCTCTCAATGAAATGGATGAGTGTCAAGATTTTGGGACTTTGGGACTTTGTCCCTTCAAATATTTTGAATACGATTTCGCCAAACAGCTCAGATGGTTCACATTTATTTCATGGAACTAGATCAATGGTCAGATTCGATCCTTACAATTATCCTTTCACTACTTGATCATATGGTTGGGAATTAATCAAGCATTGATATGGATGGCCACCATTTACTTCAAGAATTTGGCTATTCTACTTATGCTATCCTTCCACTTGTATTTTGATCAATGGTTGAGAACGCACCCGAACTATTCTTTAAATTGAACGACTCATGTCCACTTCAGGACTTCGGCATTCAGGACATTGGGTCATAGGTCATTTGTTGGTGGTGAAACTCCCAAAGTAAATCTCCCAGAGTGACGTAACTTACAGACATCACTTGTTGACATGGTTTGTTGAGGTATATCTCCTGATGTGACACATATTCATGTCCTTCACCTAACGTTCATAATACTATCCAAAATGTATCTCGAATCGACGACCGAGAGTGACTTTAGAATTTTGGCTTTTGGGACTTTGGGTAATTCGATATCACGACTTCACAATTCTCCCAAAGTGATATTCCCCGCAGTATAATCCTCAAGTAACTTTGACTTCATCTAGTGGTCATTCTTTAACCCGAAATGGTTTAACACGATCCAACAACCGTTGGGATTTTGGCTTTTCGGGCCTTTTCCCTTGTTTATCCTTTCCTTCTACTTTCCTCAATTTGACAGTCAGGATATCTTCCAAATTGTTTCCTCAGATCAGACAACTGTTGAGAATTCAAGACATTTGTGGCTTACTCTATCCTTCCACTAAAAAAAATGATATGATAGTCCTGACATCTCCCGAAGTGTTCTTCATATCGGACGGTTCACTTTTGCTTCGGTACTTCATCCTTCAGGTGATCTTACTTGTTCTCAACCCTTTTCTCCCAAAGTGGCCAGCACCAAAGTTGACCACTGCTACCTTGGCACGCTATGAATAGATCAGACGATCCTCATTTACTTAGGGACTTCACATCAGACAGTCTTCGTATTTACTTATCCTTTATTTCCACTTAAAGTGATCCAACAGTCGAGTGACCATCGATGGTCAATGTGGATTGTGGAACCACAACTTGCGAGTGGTTTAATTTTTCACCAAGGCTTTGAAATTTATCCTTGTCATTCATCTGGTGCTTGCGTATGTGACAGTCGCAAATTAATCTGACTTAATATGATCATTTGTTGAATCAACCACAGTCATCGATATTTGAGTTTCTGATATCTAACGATCTAGACCAATTGCAAGATTGGAACTAGCGAGTCGTTTAATTCTTCTTTCGCTCTCGACAATTCATTCCTACCATTGATTTGGTGCATGAGTATCAACGGTCTTGATTTGATTTGATCGTTGACTATTCCTCCAATGATCCTTCTGATTTTAATCTCGCCATCTCTTATGAGATTTGATATTCATTCGCTAACCCACCTGAGCTTTAATATATGCACATCATCTAACAGTTTTACATCAATGACAACACATTAATGACACTACGTCCAAGAAATCATAGCACCATTAAAAGTTTCATAATGAAAACAAATGGGCTTACCATGTTGCAACAAGACTTCTCCCATTACATAATTACTTGAATTTGTTTGGATCTCAAATGGTTGTCTCAAATTAGGAAGTGCAAGAACTAGAGTTGAACTAATATTCTCCTTTAATGCATCAAAAAAAAATTGTTGCTTGCCTCCCCATTGGAAAACTTGATTGATGCTTATCACTTCATGTAATGGAGTTTCAATTGAAGAGAAGTTAGCAATAAAATTTCTCCAATATTGGGCTGCTCCCAAAAATCTTCTTACCCCTGTCACATTGTTGGGCTTGGGCCAATCCAAAATTACTTTTCCTTGGAAGGATCAATTTTCAGTTCTCTTCCTCCAACAATATGTCTCAAGTAATCAAGTGAGGTCTTTCCAAACTCACATTTAGACATCTTTAAAAACAAATTTTCTTTCTTCAAGACATCTAGAAATTTCTTTACATGCATAACATGCTCTTCATGAGATTTTCTAAATATCAAAATGTCATCCAAGTAGACAATCACACAATCATCAAGAAAAGGCCTTAAAATATCATTCATAACTCTCATGAATGTAGCAGGAGCATTACAAATCCCAAATGGCATCACCATCCATTCAAACAAACCTTGCTTTGTTTTGAAATTTGTCTTCCATGTGTCTCCTTCAACAATCCTAATTTGATGATATCCACTTCACAAATCCAACTTAGTCAAATACTTAGAATCTTTCAATTGATCAAGCAAATCATCAATTCTAGGAAGAGTATAAGGATTATTTACCGTAATTTTGTTCAAGGCTCTGAAATCTACACACATGCGCCATGTACCATATTTCTTTGGTATTAAAACAATTGGTGACCCAGATGGCGATGTGCTTGGAATGATGACCCCTTTGTCAAGCAATTCTTGGATTTGTTTTTTAATTTCAGCATTCTCCATGATTGACATCCTATACATTCCAATGTTTGGAAGAGGACAAAATTACTACAATTGTATCTCATGTTGGATACCCCTTTTTGGAGGAAATCCTTTTGGTTCCTGAAACATCTCATCATATTGGTTAACAACCTCATATAAATAATATTTCAACTTTGCATCACAACCTTGGAAAGCTTCTTTTTCAACATTATCTTTCGGTTTGATCATCAAGAGGACAAATTTCTTACTAGCATTAACTAATCTCTTCATTTGTCCTGCATTTACAAGTGACAAATTCAACTTCTTTGTATGTTATCTAACAATGTAGTCAAATCCATTTTTAAACAAATGAAATTTGTTCTCATGAAGATGAAATATGGCTCTTATATCATATAAATATGGACTTCCCAACACAATACCACAAATATCCAATGGAATAACATCAATCTCTACCTCATCTATACAGTTTGCAGTGATGGAAAATCTAAGTTTACATCTTCTTGTCACATGCAATTTGGCATTGACACATATCCATTCTAGAGGGTATGGTTTAGGATGTGGAGTAGTGTCCAATTTTAATTTCTTGATAGTGTCTTTAGATATGAGGTTTGCTTGAGATCCAATATCAAAAAGAGTATCTATCTTGGTATGCTTTGAATAAACCCTTGTGTGGAAAATCTCTATTCTTTATTTTTCATGTTGAGTTTCATTGAGGCTACTACTACTTGAAGAACTAGTACTTGCAATAGAATCTTTACCTTGAAAACCCACAGCTGTAATTTATGTTTCATCTCCCGAATCAGAACCTAAATCATGTTGTGTAGTTGCAGTAGTCTTTGGTTTCCCCTTATGGCTGAACATTTTGGGTCTCATTTCAATATCAAGTTTCCAACAATGGTATTCATCGTGGACATCTTTTGAACAATGTTTACATGTAAGTTTTTCTCCCTCTTTCTTGACTGAAGCATTCTTTCTTCCATTTCCTTTGAATTTCCTCTTTCCCTTGTCTCCCTTAACAAGTGTCTTCATGTTGCCCTCTTAAGTTTCATTCTTCCCTCTTGCTTCCAAATGAGTTTCTTGTACACAAAATTCATCTAGATTTGTAGGCTTAAACATAAGTATTGTGTGCCTCAAGTAGGTATGTGTTGGAGGCAGGCCAAAGGCCAAAGCAAAAAAGAAAGGCGTTTTGGGGGAAAGAAAGCATGCATGAGGAAAGAGACAACTGGAAGGAAGCACAACACGTGTGAATGCAAGGAAGGAAACAACTGGAAGGAAGAACAGCATGCACTCATGGGAGGAATATCTAACGACAGTAGAGTTAGGTTTTTGGTAAGGTATTGTAATGGCTAAAGAGATAGAAATGTATAAATATAGATATTGAGGTATTATAGACGGTTCGGGATTTTTGTATTGTTTGGATTATTGTTGTTATAGTAGTTACGCATGAGTTGATGCGATATGTAAGGGTTTTTGTTGTATCATCTATTTTTGGAAGCTTTTGAGCTATAAAGGATCTAGAAAGGTAGATATTGAGGGTTAGATCACAGGCTGGGGAGCTTGGTGTGATCTAGTCTGCCTCATATAGATCTTACCTGACTGTGGAGGATTGTAACGCGTGTGGTGCAGTAGATGCAGAATTACCATAATAAAAGAGCCAAGAGACAAATATTTATGGACATAGACAAGAAGGGGGTGAACCATAGTAACATACGTGTTGTGTGATGAAAGCATGCATATCTTTATTGTCATCAACAGTTATTATTATGTTTAATGAATGGTTTATTATATTGCGATATTGAGGAAATAAGCTACTAGATTTACTGCATAATTGTGGATAACAGTATGTTGCATTTATAAGTGATAATCATGGTTCAATATGCATCTCCCTTATCTCACACTCAATCCTAGGTTGTAAACACATGAGTCTTACAGCCACCCATAAATCTATCTCGGGTGATACTATGCAACGCATTCTGTGTGTTGTGTTTCCTTCTGGTTTACTAGGAGGGCTGATAGTTTTAGAGGCTTTGTTGGAAACCCAAAAGATATGAACCCTAGGTCAATAAAATAAGACAGTAGGTAGAAGAAGGAATCAAACCAACAAATCGTTATATTTCCATTGGTAGGAACAGGAGAGGATTGAGTAGATGAGATAAGTTGACCAAGAAAAAAAAAAAAAAAAAAAAAGAAATAAGCCAATAGAAGGGAATGTTGATACCATGGAATCCCACAAAATCAGATATCGAAAGTTGGTTGAGAAAAAAAGAGATAGAGTTTGCATAGAAAGACAATAGAAACCCTAGATTAACACCCCGCAAATATCTGGAGAGATATGTGTTTACTGATTTGCACGAATTCTTTTTCTATGATTTTCCACACTTATTACAGGAGTGGATACTAAGGTTAAAGGATAACCACGCAACGAACTGGATTTGACAGATAGAGTGGAACCCAATATATATTCAACAGCTACAATAAGTAACCAATAAGTTCACCTACGCCGTCGATTTTTGGTTGGACAATATTGTGGTAGGTTTTATAACAGATTTTGCAGTAGACACAGCGAAGTCATACAGTGCAGCAGACCAAGAGTTCCTATGAGGAGCCTGAGGAAGGTTCATTAGATTGTTGTATACTTCTATTAAGAGATTTTTATATAACAAAGGTGTAATGAAAATGGAATCAGATAGCTAAACGTACCTACGTACATGGGGGAAGGGGGGAAGCACTCACAAAAAGAGGAGAAATGGAAGGAGGAAAGGATAAGGAAAAGAAGGAGGAACCCTTGGACCCAATCATGATGGATGACGACCAGATCAAGAAGATCATGGAGACAACTGGAAACATGCGTAGCAGAGTACCCTACCAATACAAGGTGAATACCAAGAAGAGAGTCATAGCTACGAGGGAAGGCTTGGCGAGTGATGAGGAAGAGGTAGAGGATCTTCGGGCTGTGGAGCAAATTGAGGAAATCCTACGTGCAACATATGAGAGGAAGATGAGAGGTCCAAGAGAGGGAAGAGAAGGCAACAATCGTATCCATATTAATGCCAATGTGGAACCCATAAACCCATGTGTGACTAATACACCAAAGAGAACACCACCATTTAGACAACCGAAGTTCATAAGCATGAAGTACATATACACAAGGAAAAACAATTGGAGAAGCCAGTTCAGGTAGCACTAGTCAAGTATCTACACCACGCAGAGGTAGTAGTTCAACATTCAAAATGGCAAGACACGATCCCACCATCAGGTTACTCAAATTTTGAGGAGAAGCAGCAGAATACCCTGAGAAACATTTGTTCATTTGTGTAAAGATCTAGGAAGAAAAACAGATCACTGATGAAGATACCAAACTTGTGCAGCTAGATAATATGCTAAGATACCATGCACTAGATTGGTACATGATTTTATACATGAACAATGCACATGGGATGACAAGGACACTGGTAGACATTAAGAAGTTATTGATAAATGAATTCCAGAAGCTGAGATCGGAGGATCAGTGCATGAATGAGATGATCGAAATAAGATAGAAACCAAGAGAGTCTGTATGGGAGATCAATCAAAGTTTCAAGTGATTGAAGGGAAAGTCGAATTATCTCATGACCGATATGCAGCATAGACACTTATTTGTCAATTCACTATTACCACACTTAAAATACCCTTTGTGACAACAGAAGTTCCAAAGGCAGGTAGAAGCTCTGCAGGAAACCTTACAACTAGAAGAAAATCAGTATCAATAGATGGACCTAGATATCAAAGAACTAAAGGAGGACTTGAATAACTTAATGTTTTAGCTGAACAAGAATAAGAACAAGGACAAATGAGAATTCATTTGGTGTACTACATGCAGGACAAAAGGACAACACAAGAATGAATGTCCAACATTCACACAGTATATGGCAACAAGAATTCCAAATCTATTACCAACAGGAGGATTATGGTGAAAAAATTGCAAGAAACTAAGTCACGACCCTTATCAATGCACAATGATGCAGAAATACCAGATAGTACCGAAAATCTCATACTACACCTTTTTCAAGTCAGTGGGCAACGATGACAAAGATGGTATAACTATGGAGTTGATGTGAGAAAGGATATCCGATGCATATAGAGTGCAGGAAGAAATGATGACTGGGCAAGCCGCACCACAGTTTAATCAAGTTCCAACTCCATAAAAAACTACGCAGCAACAGTATAATACTGGGCATCAACCATATAATAGCACACAGCCACAGTAAAACATGGCACAACCTCAGTACAATACTGTCCAGTATAATCAGGCACCTCACTATAACGCGCCGAGAGGAGATCGACCAGGATACAGAGGTGGAGGACGAGCTCAAGGAGGTTTTGGATGAGGTAAAGGACCAGTGGTATGTCACAATTATCAACAACCAAGACATTATGCAAGGGAATGTCCACTTCCACCAACCACTTTTATGTATTGTCGCACATCGGACCATGATACAGAGGAATGCCCAACACTACTAGTAAAGATCCAAGAAAAAAGGAATCAGAACAACCAGAATGTTCAGTGGATTTCAGCTGAAGCAAGGGATGAAGGATGGAACAACAATATAGCTACTCATGCAAGAGATAAAATAGGAGACGACGTTATTTGACAAGAACCATCACAAAACTAGTGGGTAAATAAGAACGTTGAACCAAGGAGAGATTTAGACACGTGGAACGAGAAATAAATATTTACAGAAGCCAAACAAGAATTTCGGAAGTAAGACATAGCATCAACTTCAACTACGCAGCAAAACAAGAAAGCACCAGAGTACAAGATGCCTCCATTATTGGATTATACCAATGAAATGCAACCCAAGGGACAAGTAAGTACAATCAAAGGCTTTTTGCAATCATGTGTAAAAGTATTAAATGATCCATCATCTATGAAATATTTCAAAACATATTAGAAAAATGTAGTATGGAGACAGAAGAAAAACTAGAACCAAAAACTGTCAATCACCTACATACAAGGAGAAGAACCAGTAGGGAATTCACACTAAATGCCAACATCAGAGATTTAAGCATGGGAGGCATCATACTGGATCTAGGATTTGAATTCAATGTACTACCAAAGAAGACATGGAAATGCATGGGAGAGCCCACATTAGGATATTCACCTGTTCAATTGAAACTGACAAACCAATGCAGATTCCTTCCAATCGGTAGACTGAAATGAGTAACAGTAGACCTAGATGGAGTGTGCACTAAAGCAAATTTTGAAGTCATTGAAATAGTGGATGACACAACACCATACCCAGCATTGCCTGGTCTGGATTGGGTGTTTAACAACTAGGCCATAATTAACTTGAAGACTAGGAAAATGACATTTGAGTCATGAGAATACAGGGTTGTTGTGCCATTAGACCCATCAGAAGGGGAGAGGTTTGTAGAACCGACTTTCCTAGACTTAGAGGAAATCGTCCAGTTGTACAGAACAACTGTGCATGATGAGGATTACGTAAATCGAGCTAAAAATGGGATACTCAGTTGGTGGAGCATTACTTCATGTGCAATAGACTCAAACACCAATTTAGAGAACTGGAAACAAACACTACACGAAGTATCCATGAGAATATGTGCACGAATAGACCATGCAGTAAGATGGGTCGACACAAAAATAAGAGAACCACCCATTTTCCATGGACTAAATGATTTGGAAAAATTCTTTACATAGTACGAAGACACAGTGTTAGAGAACCAGAGACTATTAGCATTTGATATAGCACTCAAGGCCACACCTGCAAGATGGTGGGGCACGCACAAAAAGACAATCACAGACTGGTACCAATGTAAGCAGTTATTGTGCATAAGGTTTGGTGTAGAACAAAAAAACAACAAACAACATAAATATGATGGACAAGGGGCACCAGTGGAACACTTGGAGAAGTGTAGAACGCTATGGAAATTGACACCCCCAGAACAATGGCCTCATTATTTCATACACACCCTAGAAGGCATTTGAGCGAACTGGTATACAGACCAGGAATTACGCAAGGGAGCTGCGACCTGGATGACATTGCAACAAAATTTTATAGTCACTTTCTCATTCAAGCATGAGAACCCGAACATAGATGTCACACTAAAAAATATAAGAGCAGTGATATTCATCAAAGATCCAGAAGTTGAAATGATCATAGAAGAACAACAACGAAACAAACAAAAAGTTAAAGAACTTATTTCATGTTACCATGTGAAAGAGGAAGCACCGAATGAAGATGATCCATGTGATATTTAGATTGAATAAGAAGAATGAGAAAGATAAGTGGAAGGTCCACCTATAGAATCAGAAGTTATTGCCATGCCAATCAAAGTAAATAAAGTCAATATTGGGACAGCTAAGCAGCCCAAAATGGAAAGCATTGGAGACTACTAGGATGAGCAAACAGTAGAAAGCATAACATAGTTATTGCATGAGTACAACGACTTGTTTCCCACAAAATTTATAGAGATGAAGGGCATAGACAGAGAGCTGGGATAAATGAAGATACCACTCAGACCAGAAGTGAGACCGACCATACAACGACCGTATAGAATGAACCCAATATATAAGCAGAAATTCAAAGCTGAGATCGATAGGATGCTTGAAGCCAACATCATAGAACCAGTCGAAGAATCATAATGGATAAGCTCGATGGTTGTTTAGGACAAGAAATAAGGAGGGATCAGGATATGTGTCGACTTGAGGAAGTTGAACGATGCATGCCTACATGACCCATTCCCTACACCTTTCATGGATGAAGTATTAGAGAATGTAGGAGGACATGAAGCTTATCCATTCACTAATGTATTCTCATGCTACCATTAGATCAAGATATCCCAAGAAGATAGATACAAGACTATGTTTGCAACAAAATGGGGATCTTACCAATACATAGTCATGTCATTTGGACTGAAGAATGCACCATCAATTTTTTCTAGAGTAGTCATTGTTGCATTTAAGGAATTCATCCATCAGTTCCTAGAAGTATATGTGGATGATTGGACAGATTACAATTTGTTGAAATACCATGTATAATTCTTACACCTAATGTTAGAAAGATGCAGACAGTGCCAAATATCACTGAACATAAAGAAATGCATATTCAGAACACCGTTTGGGATACTATTGGGCCATATAGTATGTAAACAGGGTTTACTAGTAGATCTCATAAATATTGTAGTAATTGTTAACTTACAACCACCAAAAACAGTCCTTCAGCTAAGACCGACGTTGGGACATATGGGATACTATAGGAAATTTATTAAAGGATATGCATAGATTACTGCACCAATGGAAAATCTATTAAGAAAGGACACAAAGTTCCAGTGGAATGATGAGTGTCAACACAGTCTGGACACTCTAAAGGAAAATATGGTTATCACATTGATATTAGTATTTCTTGACTGGGAGAATACATTCCACATGCATGTAGATGCATCATCCATAGTACTTGGAGCTATCTTGGCACAACCAAGAGCGGGATAATTGGATCACTTGGTATCATTTGCGAGTAGAAAGCTATCCGACTCAGAACAAAACTATAACACGACAAAGAGAAAATGCCTAGCTATGGTCTATGCACTGCATAAATTCAAACATTACTTACTCGGAAAACATTTTAAGATGTATTCATATCACTTAGCCCTGAAATACCTAGTCAACAAGCCAATGTTGGGAGGGAAAATATGTCGATGGTTACTCCTATTTCAATAATTTGACTTTGAAGTAATAGTCAAGCCAGGGAAATTGAATGTAGGACCTGACCATCTATCAAGAGTCACCAATGGAGAAGAACCTACAAACTTGGAGGAAAACTTTCTAGATGCACAGTTATTTTCAATACATATCGTTGATGCACATTTCGCAGATATCATTCAGTACTTGAGAATGGGTATTGCACCACAAGAATATAGAACCATGCGAAAGAAAATACTGGTATTCTGCATTGCCAACTATCAACTAATTGCATGACACTTATACAAAATGGGTGCAGATAGCATCTTGCGAAGGTATGTGTTAGAGCACGAAAGACCAAGAGTTTTAGCAGAAGCCCATGAAGGAATAGCAGGAGGGAATTATGAAAGCAAAGCTACCATGCATAAGGTATTGCATGTAGGACTATGGTGGCCAACAATTCACAGTGACTCGAAGGAGTACTATCAAAAATGTGATGTCTGTCAAAGGGTAGGAAAACCAAATAGAAGGGACGAGATGCCATTATGACCACAAGTAACATTGCAAGCATTTGATAAGTGGGAAATCAACTTTGTGGGACCAATCAAACTGCCAACAAAAATAACAGGAGCTAGGTACATTATCACCGCAACGAAGTACCTAACAAGATGGGTGGACGCCGTACCAATGAAGGATTGCAGTGCAAAAACAACAACACACTTTTTATTTGAATAATTCATTGCTCGATTTGGGTGTCCAAGAATTTTTATGAGTGACCAAGGCACGCACTTCATAAACAACACCATCAATGCGATGACAGAAGGGTTTGAAGTCCATCACCAAAAGACCACATAATATCACCCACAGGCGAATGGCACAGTGGGAGAATTCAACAAAATTTTGGAGAACACACTGACAAAGATCTATAACATCAACAGGTACGACTCGAACCTCAAAGTACTAGCAGTATTATGGGCATACAAGACTACGTGCAAAATGTTGACAAGGAGCACGCCATTTAAACTGGTCTATGGCAAGGAAGCAATAGAGCCATTAGAATTTTTAGTACCAAGTTTGTACATAGTAGCCATCACACAAATGACGAAATGAGGTGCACTACAAGAGCGACTAAATCAGTTAATGACCATGGAGGAAATCTAGATATTATAAGGATTCCACCAACAAGTTTAGAAAGCAAGGGACAAAGCTTGGCATGATCGACACATAAAGAAGAAAACTTTCAAGGAAGGAGATCTAGTACTGGTGTATGACAATAGATCATTTCAACATCTAGGAAAGCTAAGAATGCATTGGCTAGGACCATACTAAGTAAAATCTATCACAAATGGAGGAGTTGTATAGTTAAGAGACTTATAAGGCACAGAACTCAGAGGGATGATTAATGGGAGCCAAGTGAAGGTCTAAACGAATAGTCGACTAGCCACCGCGCAGTAAAAAAAAATAAAAAGGAAAAGAACCAAAAGGAGCACAGTGCATCGAAGATAGGAAGGGAACACACACTTAGGCGAGGAGAAGGAAAATGATCACATACAAAGAGAAACAAGACAGAAAAGGAAAGTCGAAAAAAGTAGTACGACAAGACAGCGTTAGGAGGAATTGAAGGTCTAAAAAGATTGATGGGACATCACATTAATCGCGCCAACTGGAGTTAGCAAAGAAGGAGTAATGGAAAGTATGAAACCATCGGAGATGCATTGAACTAGTAATTAAGGTGCATTAAACCCATAATCAAGGAAGCATCCTCGACAAGCTTCATGGGAAATACATAAAACACAAGGGCGTGGGAGCCAATAGTATATTCACAAAAGGAGAATAGACAAAGAATGACAGAGGCTAAAGAGCATAGTGTGTCTTCACAGAGATCACAGAGACCATTTGAATCCAGCAGACATTTGAAATTCACCACCATGGCACTGCCCAAGCAAGAAGAAGTGAGCCAGACTACCAGGAAAACCAGAGTTCAAACCAGGTCACGAGGACAAGCGGAAGAAGGTGAACAATAGCCATCGAAGATTGTTGATATTGATGAAATAGCATCCCCAGACACAGCACCGGTGAACCCTATACCCATACTAGAAGAAATCCAACAACCAGCATCGGAGGGAACGAATATGGGTATACTAGAGGAAATATAGGAGCCACAGAACCAGGAAACAAAAACCCTAAAGGAGTGTTGGCCCTTGGTTATGGAAGGAAGTGGATATCAAGGAAGAAAAGGTGCACTGAACACTTCATGGAAGAAACAGTAACTGCTACTGGGACGAAGTGAGAAAAAGAGAATAAAAGATGGAGCAAAGTATAGAAAAGAAAAATGTTGTCCGAGAGGATCGAGGATGACAGATAAGCAAGGAATATGGATCGAGTACAACTCAGCAAGTGGAAAAATCCACTGTTGGATTCTTTGGAGCACCATGCAAGAAAGAAGGAAAGACAAGCTGACGAAGCCTGGAAAACGTGGGTCGAGTTGACCTAGGGTTTTAGACACCTAGGTTTTTGATATATAGGGTTTTTGACACTTAGATTCCAACCTAAGATTGTCGGTGAACTATTGTAATGTATAAATAAAGGTCAAGAGGACCTGGGTTGGGTTGGTACAATATTGTTGTTGTGAGAGAACATCATATTGTAAGAGAGAGTGTAGAGAGAGAGAGTTTTTCTGGTATTGTAATATCTTTAGTTGTGTGCGAAGTTAAAGTCCTATAGCTGGGTGCACAGGAAGGGGAGAGAAAGAGAGGAAGAAGAAATAAGATCTGCTAGCTAAGAGAGCATATTAGAACTATATGCTTTATCTTAATAAATCTCAATCACAGTTCTGTGGACATATCCCTAGAGAGAGGGTGAACCATGTATGTCTGGTGTTATGTGTGTGTGAATGATATCTTGATCTCTGTCATTGTTATTTTTTTATTGCATAGTTGTATTAGAGTAGATCTATAACTGTGAGGAGTATATCTAAGAAGGAAACTGATATATGATGATTATGATGTTGTTGTGAGACCCTCTTGACATTCTCTTGGTTGTAGACATCTATGTCCTGCAACCCCCTCATAGCTGCTTCGGGTGAGACTGCATCTACTTTGTAGGTGTTGTCGAAAGGGCCAGTAGCTAGGGCTTGTTGGTGCAATCTTGGAGCTAAACCTTGGGTCTTCCCCTATGCCAACAAATGGTTCTATTGTTGGGACATGAATATTTTTGAGGGAATGTCAAGGTGGTTTCCATCGAAGACAAAGACTCAAAAGTGAATAGAGGATCAAGAAAAGGACTTCGATGAAGCCCAGAAAAAGAACCCTAATCTTAGTACAAGGGATTGTTTGGAGAAATATATCTTTAGCGATATACATGAGATCTTGTTTGGAGGAATCCACCAAGAGCTATATGAGTGGCTAGCTAGACTAGTAGATACCTAGTTCGAGATCCAATCTAGACCTCCTGTGGTTTGGACGTCGGAGTTGTTCAAGAAGGTCAAAAGAGTTGATAACACCGTATCATGAGCAATATATCACTGGTTTGATAGTACCATTGGAGGGTACATCACAAAGTTTGTTGTTGATAGAGTAGAGTCATATAGACAAACTCAAAGATATTTCTTTAAGGGACCCAGAGGAAAAATTTTACAATTCCTGAAGTTGAGACTCAAGATGTTGTTGCATGAGAAGAACTGATCCAGATTATTTTCGGCACGAAATGTGAGCGGAGATATAATAAAGAAATGCACAAATATATCACAGATATTCAATAATATAACATAAATGTATCAAAGATGCAACCCTAAACATAGATATACAGTAATACATGATTTCTATTAATCAAAGAAATGTACAGAGACTGTAAAAAATACAGAGTGAAAGACATGCTAGAATGGTGGCAGCTTATCTCTGAGAAGAGATGTGACGACTACTCGCATTCGCAAGAAGATGATTACAATGAGGCTCTAAAGGCCTTTTTACAATAAAAAAGAATTCCAAAAACCCTAGACATCCTAAAACCTAACCCTAAGAGATGAAGCGCCAAAAGTCATGTGGGTCGCATTTGGGTAAGTTAGTACATCAACTTCCCAGGGTCATAACTTTTGCATACGATCTCCATTTTAGGCGTATGATAGCTCGTTGGAAAGGTATCATCAAGGAGATTCATTTTTGGGGCTAAATCATTAACTTGACTATAATTGAGAACCTATATATCGAAAAACCTTCATTTAGGCCCTCAAAATGGCCCCGAAAGTTAAAACTTGCTAAAAATAGTAAATTGCCAAAATTGCCAGAAATATGTTTTGATCCAGTCGAAAAAGGTGGGTGGCCACTGATATACACCTGGACCAATCCTACCTCCTTAGGAAGCAATGGATCTACATTGTGTTGAGTTCCCGGGGGAGAGGGAAAAGCATTTGTTGGATCTGCATCTTGGTGAGCTGCTTGTATTGTTGGAGACATCTCACTGCTTAGTTTGTGGAAGTCTGTCATGAACCTGTTGAAGCTGAGGTTGTTCAAAAAGTTGAGCTACATGAGAGGAAGGTGTGCAGAAGGAATCTTTTCACTTTGTTGCAACCTCATCGACCTTTTTCTATTGGATAGAAGGTGCAAGGGGCAAGGTTGTAGTTGTTGCAGTGTCCTTTTGTTCCCCTTTTGAACAGATTGTGAAGAAGCTGAATTTTGCAGTATGAGATACTACCTTGTGACACTTTTTAGGTGGAAAAATAGTTGGAAATACATCTGGTATTCTGTAGAGATGACCCCCCCAAAGTAACAATGACACTACGGGGTCGCGACTCATAAACAACATGGAATCTCCACATATATGGTTGGCCCAAGAGAACGTCATAGACATCCAATGGGGAAACATCACATAATACCTCATCCTTGAAGGGTTGGATGTTGTATAACAATCAACACTCTTGGCTGACACAGATATCTCGTCTTTGTCAAAGCCACTCGATGTTGTATGGTTGTGGGTGTGGTGTTGTCGACAATCCCAACTGTTTGACAACCTCTATTGAGATGACATTTTTCTGGCTTCTGCTATCAACAATAAAATGTTGTGGGGTCCCCTTCACCCACATATATGATTGAAAAAGGTGATCCCCCTCTTCAGGATCTATTGGTTCTTTTGGTTGAATTGCTACAGTCGCGACAATAGCAGTGGGGTCTGCGTCAATGATTTGTCCTTTACTAGTATTTTCAGAATCAGATTCTATATCAGGGTTTGGCTCCTTGTCTTTGATCTCGACCACCAATGACTATTTTGAGTGACATTCATCGGTGTTGTGCCAGGGGATCTTATGGAAATAACACCATTTTTCGGTGTCCTTCTTTGTCTTCCCGTGACCCTTCTTTTCCTGTGTCTTGGACTAGTTTTCGAGAGACTATTTGTTAGGGTCGTCTTTGTCATACTTTGGTTGTTGTGGTTTTGCAGACCCGAATTCCCATTTGTTCTATTTCTTAAATTTCTACTCAATTTTAATACCATATCGATAAGCAGCATCGAGTGATGAGATGTCCAGAAAATCCATTTCAGTCTGGATGTATCTGTGTAGAGCCGGATGGTATTTTAGAACCAAATGTCGCTCGGAGTATTAGATACCAAGCTTGGTGCACAAGGAATGGAAGGTATTGGTGAAATCAGGAACTGCTTGGCCCCTCTCTTGCCGTAGTGTGGTCCATCTCATGTACTGGTCCTCACAATTACCAACAGGGTAATACTGTTCCTTTACCGCATCCACACAAAAATACCAAGTGGGATCAGCCCCATATATTCCAAACTCCTCTGTGGACCTTTTCTCCCAGAAAGTTTCCCACCAATGTTTAACTTGAGGAAGATATTTAAGGAGTGTGAAGGTGATCTTTTCTTTGTCAAAAAAATTGTGAACAGAGAAATAACCTTCTAGCAGAGTTAACCATTTTTCTAGGGATTCTGCATCTATCTGTCCTTCAAATATAGGAATATCAAAATTAACTTGTACCTTGAAAGGTGAGGTGACTCCAAAGTGGCCACTTGATGAAGATGCACCTAATGCTATCGGCAGGCGTTGAAGGATGTGGGAAAAATTCCCCATCATTTCATCCCTCTGTCGTGTGAGAGCTTGCTCAAGCAACAAATTGATAGGACCGTCTTCTCTGTCATTTTTCTTTCCTTCCGCCATTGAGGGTTTCTTGGGTGTGTGATAGAAATTGTCTTCAAGAGAGACAATCTTGAGACCCAAATTTCTATACTTAGACCTCATCGGGGACATGCACTAAAAAAACGATTAAGAGCAACCTGCTCTGATACCACTGATCTGGATTATTTTCGGCACGAAATGAGAGCGGAGATATAATAAATAAATGCACAGAGATATCGTGTATATCCAATAATATAACAGAAATATATCAAATATGAAACCATAAACATAGAGATACAGTAATACACAATTTCTATTAATGAAATAAATGTACAAAGACTGTAAAAATATAGAGTGAAAGACTCGCTAGAATGGTGGCAGTTTATCTCTGAGAAGAGATATGACGGCTACTCGCATTCGCAAGAAGATGATTACAATGAGGATCTGAAGGCCTTTTTACAATAAATAGGAATTCCATAAACCCTATACATCCAAAAACCTAACCCTAGGAGATGAAGCGCCAAAAGTCATGTGGGCTCCGCTTGGGTAAGTTAGTACATCAACTTCCTAGGGTTGTAACTTTTGCATATGATCTCTGTTTTAGGCGTATGATAGCTCGTTGGAAGGTATCATCGAGGAGATTCATTTTGGGGGACCAATAATGCTTTTGGATATCATTGAGAACCTTGATATCGAAAAACCTTTAGTTAGGCCCTCAAAATGGCCCCGGAAGTTAAAACCTGCTAAAAATAGTAAATTGCCAAAATTGCCAGAAAATTATTTTGAGCCAATCGAAAAAGGTGGGTGGCCATCGATATCCACCTGGATCAATTCTCCCTCCTTCGGAAGCAATTTTCTCCATTGCATTGAGTTCCCGAGGGAGAGGCAAAAGCATTTTCTAGATCTGCATCTTGGTGAGTTGCTTGTATTGCTAGAGACGTCACGCTACTTAGTTTGTGGAAGTCTTTCATGAACCTGTTGAAGCTGAGGTTGTTCAACAAGTCAAGCTACATGAGAGGAAGGTGTGCAGAAGGAATCTTTGCACTTTGCTGCAACCTTGTCGACCTGCTTCTCCTGGATAGAAGCTGCAAGGGGCGAGGCTGTAGTGGTTGCAGTGTCCTTTTGTTCCCCTTTTGACTAGATTGTGAAGAAGCTAAATTTTGCAGTATGAGATACTACCTTGCAACACTTTTTAGGTGGAACAATATTTGGAACTACCTCTGGTTTTCTATAGAGATGACCCCCCAAAGTAACAATGACATAATGGGGTCGAGACTCATAAACAGCATGGCGTCTCCACATATATTGTTGGCCCAAGAGAACGTCACAGACATCCAGTGGGGAAACATCACATAATGCCTCATCCTTGAAGGGTTGGATGTCATATGACAATTGGCACTGTTGTCTAACATGGAGATCTCATCCTTGCCGAAGCCACCTGATGTTGTATGTTTGTGAGTGTGGTGTTGTCAACAATCCCAACTGTTTGACGACCTATGTTGAGATGAGGTTTTTCTGAGTGTGATGTTGTATGGTTGAATTGCTATGCTCGTGACAATAGCAGTGGGGTATGCATCAATGATATTTCCTTTACCAGTATTTTCAGAATCAGATTCTAAATCAGGGTTTGGCTCCTTGTCTTTGATCTCGGCCACCAATGACTATTTTGAGTGACATCCATCGGTGTTGTGCTAGGGGATTCTATGGAAATCACACCATTTTCCAGCGTCCTTCTTTGTCTTCCCGTGACCCTTCTTTTCCTGTGTCTTGGACTAGTTTTCAGGAGACTATTTGTTAGGGTCGTATTTGTCATACTTTGGTTGTTGTGGATTTGTAGACCCGAATTATCGTTTATTCTGGTGCTTAAATTTTTTCTCAATTTTAACAGCATATTGATAAGTAGCACCGAGTGATGAGATGTTCAGAAAATCCATTTCAGTCTGGATGTATCTGTGTAGAGCCCCATGGTATTTGTGAACTTGGTGCACAAGGTATGGAAGGTATTTGTGAACTTTGGAACTGTTTGGCCCCTCTCTTGCCACAGTGTGGTCCATCTCATGTACTAGTATTCATAGTTGCCAATAGGGTAATACTGTTCCTTTACCACATCCACAAAAAAATCCCAAGTGGGATCGGCCCCATATCTTCTAGACTCCTTTGTGGAACTTTTCTTTGAGAAAGTTTCCCGCCAATGTTTGACATGAGGGAGAGATTTAAGGAGTGTGAAGGTGATCTTTTCTTTGTCAAAGAAATTGTGAACAGAGAAATAACCTTCTAGCAGAGTTAACCATTTTCCTAGGGCTTCTGTATCTATTTGTCCTTCAAATACAGGAATATCAAAATTAACTTGTACCTTGAAAGGTGAGGTGCCTCCAAAGTGGTCGCTTGATGAAGATGCACCTGATGCTATCGACGGGTGTTGAAGGATGTGGGAAAAATTCACCATCATTTCATCCCTCTGTCGCGTGAGAGCCTGCTCAAGCAATAGATTGATAGGACCGTCTGCTATGTCATTTTTCTTTTCTTCCGCCATTGAGGGTTTCTTGGGTGTGAGAGAGTGATTTTCTTCAAGAGAGACAAGCTCAAGACCCAAATTTCTATACTCGGACCTCATGATGGAGATGCACTAAAAAAATGATCAAGAGTATCCTACTTTGATACCACTGATCCAGATTATTTTCGACACGAAATGAGAGTGGAGATATAATAATGAAATGCACAGAGATAT
The DNA here is from genome assembly GCA_900067695.1 of Picea abies. Taxonomy (NCBI): domain Eukaryota; kingdom Viridiplantae; phylum Streptophyta; class Pinopsida; order Pinales; family Pinaceae; genus Picea; species Picea abies. The sequence goes on along the minus strand of CBVK0100211494.1, from coordinate 121 downwards.
CATGTATATCCAATAATATAACAGAAATATATCAGATATGAAACCATAAACACAGAGATACAGTAATACACGATTTCTATTAATGAAAGAAATGTACAGAGACTATAAAAATACAGAGTGA
>CBVK0100211491.1:0-27358 GCA_900067695.1 Picea abies | reverse complement strand
GTAAAGTCATCCATAAAAATTTCCATAGAGTCATTAAGCATATCAGAAAAGATTCCTATAACTGCTCTTTGGAAGGTTGCTGGTGCATTACATAGTCCAAATGGGAGAACTCTATAAGAAAAGGTTTCCCAAGGGCTAGTAAAAGTGGTTTTATCTTGATCTTGGGGTGCAATTGTGATCTGGTTATACCCACTAAAACCATCTAAAAATGAGAAAAATTTATTTCCTGACAAACTGTCTAACACCTGATCAATGAATGGTAATGGAAAGTGATCTTTTTGAGTTTCTTTATTTAAGGCTCTATAATCCACACATACTCTCCATTTCCCATTTTTCTTAGGAACTATTACCAACAGGGTAACCCATTCATTGTCTAATATAGGATATATAAACCCTACATTGAGAAATTTTTGAAGTTCTTCCTTAAGGATTTCTCTTAAATTAGGGTTCATTCGTCGTTGACATTGGTAGATCGATCGACAATCTTCCTTAATATATATTCGATGAGTACATAATTCGGGAGAGATTCCTTTCATATCTGTATAGTCCCATGTGAATTCTTTTTTATTTTCCAGAAGTAACTTCATTAATTGTTGTGTTTCAGCATCTGTCAGGTTAGGGTTTATGTTCAGTGTTTTTCCAGGTTCAATTTCTACTGGTACACTTTTAGAGGAGATGGTGGAAGATGTTTGAGGTGGGTTTTCAGAGTTAAGGTTTTCCTGATTATCTGACTCCAACAGTGCAACTAACTGGTTGTGAGTTTCTGGAGTCACGGAGGAGGGTTCACACATAAAATTATTAATTACTTCATCCTTGGTGTTGTATTTAAGTCTTAGAGCTTGTCCGATAGTCAAGATGGGTTGAGTAAGTTGATCATCAAAGTCTATCCATATAGAATTATCATTATTAATCAAGGGTGTAGTGTGAGGGTAGAGGGTAAGCTATTTAGTTTCGTAACCGTTGGAAATTGTCATTGAACCTGATCTACAGCTGATAAAAGCATCTGTTGTGGCTAGCCAAGGCCTGCCCAAAATTAGAGGGTGGCCCCCCAACTTTGTTTTAGGTTGTAGTACCACAAAGTCAACTGGATAATTCTAGGATTCCACTGAGATAATTAGGTCTTCAATGACTCCCTCTGGTTTAATTGTGGATCGGTCAGCTAATTCTAGGATAGTTGGGGTGTCTCTGGTTTCATTTTGCAATTGTAATAGTTGTGAGGTTTCCAGAGTCATAATATTGATAGCGGCACCTAAGTCTACTAGGACTCGAGGGATTATCATTTTTCCAATTTGTACTGAGACGATAGGGTGGCCGGGATCACCATATTTAACTGGGGGGGATTTACCTGACATTAGTGCAGACAAGTATCCCATAACATGGACTGTGAGGGGATCCTTAATTTTCCTACCAGGATTCTTAACACAAATGTCTCGCATCATCCTAGCATAGATTGGTACATCTTGAAGTGCTTGTAGTAGAGGAATTTTGACATAAAGATTTTGTAATTCCCCTAGAAGATTGAAAGATGGTGGCTCAGGCATTTTAGTCAAAGCTAAACGCTCAGGAAATGGTGGTTTTGTTGTTTCAGCAACATTGTTAGAGGATGATTGTACCTCTTAAGGTACATCATGCTCTTTTGTTTCCTCTTTATCAGAAGAGGTAAAATCAACTATGATAGGTTCTACTATTCTCCCAGATCGTAGATGAATATCGATGCATTGCGCAAGGAGAAGAGAAAATGTAGGTTGGTTATGAATATCAATGCACTGCACAACTTTATTATTGGGGTTAGGGTTAGGTTGTACAGGTAGCTGGGGTCTCATCATTTGATTGTTTGGTGGAGTACCTGATGGTAAGGAGAGTGGTTGCATAAATTGTGATTGAGGTAGTTGATTTAGAAAGGAGGTTTGTTGTCCTCTTCAATTTGGATTCCATTGGTTCTGATATGGTTTTTATTGTTGTGGAGGCCAAGGAGTCCACCTTGACGGATCAACAAAGGGTGGGTTAATTTGTTTCATGGGTGGGTAATTCATTTGATTCAGATATTGCATTTGATTATAGGGAGGGTAACTCATTTGATTGAAAGAAGGATTGTTATTCCAATGATTAGAAGATGTAAATGGCATGTTAGGATTCATACCTTGTCCCCGCAGTTGCCATTGTCTTCTCTGTGTCAGCATATAGACAGCTTCAGCTTCTTCATCAGTTGGTTGTAATGCTAGCTTGATTCCTAGTAGAGAAGGAAATTGTTGAGTCTCATGATCTTTATCACAGATGGTATAGATTGGCTTTTTGTCCAATGGACATTCCCTTTGTGGGTGCTTGTCTCTGCATTTAGAACAAAAGATGGACAGGGTTGCTTCTGCTTTTGCTTGCTTTTTTTGAATCTGCAGGGTGTCAATTTGTGAGGCAAACGAGCTTAACATTTCAGTTTTAAAACCTTCAAGTAAATTACGTATTTTGGCTCATGTTGCTCCCCCACTGGCTGATTTTTGGACTCTTGAAAATGTGGTTTCCCTACTGTTTGATCTATTTCTCGAAGCTCCTCTTGAACATCTTTTGCATAGGTTAACAATTTCATCGTATGATTCCTTAGATATGTCCCCTTTTCCAAGCATATTCAACATATCTAGACAGTCATCCCTTACTCCTTTTAATAATATGGTTTTAAGAATATCTTTACTTACATTGGGGTGACTGGATCTTTGTAGATTATACTGTAGCCTTTCTACAAATTCCTCCAGATTTTCATCCTCTTTCTGAATCATCTTAAATAGTTCCTCCCTCTTTTCTCTTGTTCGGCAATAGTCTTGGTATTTATTCAGAAATTTCTGTTTCATTTCATCCCATGTTGTGATTACATGGCCTCCAAGACTCAAGAACCATCTTAGTGCATTTCCTTTCAATGTTGGTGGAAATAGCTTTAATTTTTTAGCATTGGAAATGTAATCATAACTTCTGGATAATATATCAAACTCAAAAAGGAATTCATCAGGATCTTCTGAAGACAAACCATGAAAGTTAGGTAGTGCTAAGAGTGGAATGTTCTTCATGGGGGCTACCCCTCTAGGAAGATCACCAATAGGAAATCCTAATGTGGAGAAAGATTTTTCATCATTTACCTCTCCTTCAGGACCTGCCGCTTCTTCATGATGCAATTCTTCATTGTACTCATCCATGTTTTCTTCTGTCTGCTCCCCTACTATGCTTGCTCTGTCCTCAATGTTTCCTGTTGGTTTCTAGACTGTCTCGGGACTCCAAACTTCTTTCCCCGTCTCAAAGTTTGCTTGAAATGAAGGTTGGGATTTTGGTTTCCGAGAGTTTGGTCGTTGAGCAACAGATTTAGACTTTGATATAATCTCGTCAATATAAGTCTTTCTTCCTCCTCTTCCTCTGTCCCTGCCACCTATAGGGTCAATGTCTTTGGGGTCTCCGCATCCTCTCATGCAATCTTTGTATCTGAAAAATCATAGGTTCTTTCGAAATCTATAATTACCTTCCCCGGCAACGACGCCAAAATGTTGGTCACTATAATTGCTTATTTAAATAAACAATCAAGTGCTACATAAATTGTCAACCCAGGGAAGTCTGTTTATTTCAAAGGTAGCCATGCACTATATATGCTCAATCTCAAAATAAACCTAGAGTTGTAGTAAAATATATTAATCACACTTTGCCTTGAACAAACTGAAGTTCTAACTTGAATTACAGGAAAGAAATCTACCTATTACAGAGTTCAATGTTTAAATAAATAATTGTCCAAAGAATCTTGAATTACATTAAAGAAATAACAGACTGAAAAAGAAATCCTTCAAGACACTGCAAAAGGAAATACCACTATTCTATAACTAGAGAACAAGACCCTATTCCCAAAGCAGAAATCTTTAGCACTTGTTTCCGATCATCATACTCTCATGAACTCATTACTGATTGAAATGATTGACACACACTGAAGGTTAACTAACTCTTAACAGAGAACAGGACCCTATTCCCGAAGCAGGAACCTTCAACACCTGTCTCTGATTATCAGTCTCTCATAAATTCACCAAGTAGGATTGCTAACTAGAATGATTAACAGTTATCCAAGCATGAATCATATGAAAACAATGTAACAATCAGTAAAGCAGAGTTTCAGCAAGACAGAGTTCAGTAAAGTAGTGTTTCAACAAAACAGAGTTCAATAAAGTAGTGTTTCAACAAAACAAAATTTAATCAAGGCATAAACATAAATAACACTAACACTCTACAAAGCTAAGGGGTGAATCTTGTGAAGAAGGTGGGCCCTCCCTTCTCACAAGATTCCCCTGAAATGAAAGGAACTAGAGAGAAATGCTCAGAACAATCATTTATTCATCTGTCAACTGTGTTACATTACAATCTGAAATGAAAACATGTCCCTCTCTGTAAATCCTTTCCTTTTAAAAACAGAAGCTCCTTTCTAATGGTGATTTCCTCTTATTTAAAGAGGAGAATCCCTTCGATACAATTTGATCAAAAAATTACAGGTGTACATCTGAGTCCTATTCTTAGTAAGATCAACTTTCTAAACTGGAATAGGATATCCTAGTCTCCCGCAGCATAATGCTATTACAAGTGTTGAGTGAGGTGTTGTTGTTGTGGCTGGAGTAAAAACTTCTTTATTTGTCTTCTTGTTATTGTTGTTGTTTGTTGTTTCATCATCGCAAATCGTGGGCTATTTCAGCCACAGGATTTGTGTTCTGACTGTTTCGGCAACTTGGTCTCAGGCAGCAGCGATGGTTAATGCTAGCTCAAGGTGCGGCTGTCGTGGTCAATGTAACAGTTTTGTGTTGTTGTTTCAGCATCATATACCATGGACTGTGTAACATCTTCTTCTGTGTAAGTTTTTGTTTCAGCATTGTTGACCACAGACTGTGTAACAACTTCTTCTGTGTGAGTTGTTGTTTCAGCATCGTTGACCACAGAGAGTGTAGTAGTTGTTGTTTCAGCATCGTTGACCACAGAGAGTGTAGTAGTTGTTGTTTCAGCATCGTAGACCACAGAGAGTGTAGCAGCTTCTTCTTTTGAGTTGTTGTTTTAGCATCATAGTCCACAGACTGTTTCAACCACAGGCCTCAATGCTAATCTGCAGTTCGAACTGTTTCAGCACTTATACATTTCTGATCAATGGTTAAGTACAAGAGTAATGTAAAATTATATGCAAAACAGATTAAACATATAGTAAAGAAAAGAGACGTTGTATACCTTTGGAAAGATAGGGTAAAGTGAATATGAGTTTAAATGTGAGTGAAACAAGAGTGTAATGGTGGCAAAAAGTGTGGGCAAAAAGGTACATTGTATGGTCCTAACAAACAACATTCATGAAACATCAACAAATTGAAATTAACACTAATTAATGGGACAAAATGAAATTAATACTAATGAAATTAATCAAAGATTTATATAATGGGTCATACATAAATAATTTGTGTACCTTGACGATTTATAATATATTTAAACTTCCATAGGCGAGGTGTCATTCTTCATGGTTTTTTTCCATTTTCTTCTTTACCATTGAACTTTGCTTTGTCTGTAGTTCGATAACTATGGTTCTTAGGCAGAAAGTGCCTATACTCATCAAACACTTCATTTGCTAAACTCCTTGAACGACGATATTTTATCCTAGGACCACAAACTGGGCATGAAAATTTACCCTTTTTTTGAAGACCTACAAGATATATGAATAAATGTAGCATCAAATTAGAGTTACAATTAAAAATAATGCATGATTTTTTCAAAAAAGATATATAATATTAAATCTCAAAAATAAAGTAACAATATACCACAAAAATGTGTTAACTCGGGAGCATCATGAATTGTCCATGATAGTATTCCATGGAATTGAAATCATCTTTGCCCGATTGGTCTAGAGATGTCATACATAGTGATGCCAACCCATAACTTCAACAACTCATCGATGAGAGGCTCAATATATACGTTCATATCTTTAACCTGGTACCTACCTGATTGGTTCAACCTAATGCATGATTAATTATACTTATCTATATGTCGTGATATGTAAAAGAAATAATTACCATGCACGAAACAAAGAAATGAAATATTTTGTCATGCTTTAAAGAAAATAAAAGATAATTAAATACCTGGAACAATCATTGCCAACATTGTGTGCTCTCTCTTGATCGACATCCAAGGAGGAAGGTTATTGTTTATAACAAAAATAAGCCACACTGAGTACATAGAACGAAGCTCTCCAAATGGATTGACACCATCAACTGCCAATGAAAGTATAACATTACGAGGTTCTTCTTTAAAAATTGGCCACTTTTATTCGATGTAGTTCAATGCAGAACCATCTGCAAGCATTCGAAAAACATCGTCTCGACTTCTATTCTTTGCATGGAAATCCATAAACTGTGCTATACTTTGGCACCTAAACAACCACTAAAAATGTGGAATTATCGGAATATAACGAAGAACTTTGTGAGACACCTTCTTTGACGTTTTATCGGTTCGATATCTACTTATTTGACATTGTGAGCATTTATTTTCTATTTCATATTTTCCATAATATATGATATGATCATTAGGACATGCATCAATAACCTGATAGTCCATTCCAATTTCTTTCATAATCATGGATATTTCTGGATATGTGCGTGGAAAAATATATGACGTCGGTAATAGAACATCACCTAACAATCTACAAAATTCTAAACAATAAGTCAATGTAAACAATACTAATCATCAATATATCATCCAATACACTAATTTACAAATTAGAAAACAATAGCAATATAGGAATAAATTGAACCTTTTAAGTATTTGTGAACATGCAAGAATAAATAATTAACAAATTAAATACCTTAGTATCTGTGTGAGACATGTGTTTGATAAACCATTCAAAACCTTCAAGTTCACCAACAACAATATATTAGATAAAATATTTATTGTTGAGCCTTCATAAAGATGTTGACGTGACTTCTTGAGTAGAGGATCAACATCATGACTATCATCCTGGTTGTCCTCATCCATTGGAGAAAACATGTCTTGGATCAATCTATGTATCGCATCTTCCTGATTTGAATCACTAATGTTATCTCCATCCATATCATCATTAATAAATTGATCAACAACTTCAATATTCTGATCTCGAAGTTCATCTCCATGTAAAGTAGTATTTATGCTAGTACTTGACAAATAACTCTCTGGAGGTCGACACTTTGGGGGCATCGTCTATATATTTAAAAAAAAACATAGAAAAGTTAGTGTGTATAGAAAATATAAAAATCACGATAAGAAATATTACTAAAATTCATAACATACTGATTATTTCAGAGAATACATTAAATATTGAATCCTCTTACCAAGGGACTGTATTCATAACCCCCTTCGGCGTGCCCCTTCTCCCTACAATGTTTTTGGGTTGTTATTATTAAAAGTCTTATATTTTGCAAGCCTCTGCAATCATATCAAGGGAAATAACATTTTCCATCGCCCCTCGCCTCTAATGCCGCTCTTAACCAAGCAAGCTTCCTGTCATTTTCGTTCATTGTGACAAATCCTTGTCCTAGAAAGTAATTGTCTTACCTACACCATACAAAACATTAAGTTGTCAATTTTTTATATTTTGGCTACTCCTTTCGATTATGATATGTTTATTTACAGTGACCTACATCTTTATAATAAGGTCAACATCTTTATAATAAGGTGATCATATGTGTAGAGGATCAACATCATGAAGACATAGATAACATCTTTATAATAAGGTCATATGTGTACAAATGTTTTCTTTATATAATAACGACATATACACCTAACATAAGTTTAGGGTTAGTGTTTATGTATCTTATTATTCCCTGCTAAAGCAGGGAATATAGCAATCAATTACTATCATTTCACCGATTAGGGTTGAGTTTCAAGAGCAATTCCATATCTTTATCAATGAAAAGAGAGAGAGATTATAGCTACAATTGAAGGGAAAAGGGAATGTGGATTCCATAAACCTAGAATATTATGGAATCCACATACCCTTTTCCATAGAATATACTAACTATATCCAAAAACCAAATACATGAAATATGGTATAACTACACATATTATATAAATATATTATCAAGGAAAAAATAATCTAAATGCAATTTGGACATTTGAAAAAAAAATTACAAGTTAAATGAGTACATCAATAAAAAATAACATATTAACCTTGCAAGTTCAAAATCTGAGCTATGTAGATCGAGAATTGGATTTGTTCAACTGGTGGCTGACGGAAAAAATAAACAGCTCAAACAAAAGCCAAGAATAGTGTTGCAACTATAGCAATTGTGTCGCAAAGTCTCTTAAAGTCACGTATATATAGATAAAATAGTCAACTAGTCATTAACACCGACCAATAAGATAGACAAAATTTTCATCGCTATTTCCACGAAAGTTTGTCGCTATAGCGACGAAAATCCCGACTAGGTTAAATTAAGATTTTTGTCAATATTGCGACGAACTTTCGTGGCAATAGCAACGAAAATCCTGCCCTATTTAAAAAAAATATGAAACTAGTGGAAGCATGGAAATTTTTCATGGAATAATCCACCCATATGTAGTAGTGCCCCTCATCCGATACCTGCAAAGAACTCATGTCAATAACATGTGTAGGATCACTAATATAATGTCTCAAAAAAGATGCATGAAAAACATTGTTCATATGCCTCAAAGAATCAGACAAGGCTAGTCGATAGGCCACAGGCCCCTTTCTCTCCATAATATCGAAAGGTCCCACAAACCTAGGAGAGAGTTTATCTCCCTTCCCAAACTTGATCAAACTTTTATGTGGTTTAACCTGCAAGAAGACTCGATTGTCGACCTCATAACTATGGTTGACATGGTGCCCATCGGCATAACTCTTATGTCAATCATGTGCTTCTTTAATCCTTTGTCTTATTGTTTGCATTTTCTCTTCCATTTCTTGGATCGCTTCTAGTCCCACCAGAACCCTATCCTCAAGTCGATCCCAACTCAAAGGCATTTGACACGGTCTCTTGTAAAGAAACTCGAAAGGCACCATCTTAATGGTGCTGTGGTAACTGTTGTTGTAAGCAAATTCCACTAGTGTAAATAATTATTCCCAATGCTTTTGTTGGTCCATCACGTATATGCGCAACATGTCCTCCAAGGTTTGGTTCGTTCGTTTGGTCTGCCCATCAGTCTCCAGGTGAGACGCAATACTAAATTTAAGTTGGGTTCCCAAGGCCTCTTAGAAACTCGTCCAAAATTGTCTAGTAAACACTGATCCTCGATCGGATATAATCCTCTTAGGCACGCCATGCAGCCTCACAATCTTACTGATGAAAACTCTAGCTATGTCAAATGCCTGATACATCATACGCACAGGAATAAAGTGAGAACTCTTCCTCAGAGTGTCTACTATTAAGAAAATCGAGTCATGTCTCCTTGTCGTTAGTGGCAATCCAACAATAAAATCCATCAAAATAACCTCCCATTTCGATTCTGGAATAGCATGTGGTTGTAGTAATCCTGTTGGGTGTCTATGTTCAGCCTTTACTTGCTGACATTCTAGACATTTGGCCACATAGTTGACTATGTCTGCCTTCATTCCCTTCTAGAAGAATAAGGGTTTAAAGTCTGCCCTCATCTTCGTGACTCTTAGGTGAGCCATGTAAACTACTCTATGAGCCTCGCTCAGGATCAACATCCTCAACTCGTCGTTCAGTGATACGTAAATATGATTTTTAAACCTCAATAATCCATTGTTATCAAATGAAAATCCTTCAAATCGTGGTGCCATCATTGTGTTTTGTCCGATAAAACCCTCGGCCTATTTATACCAGTCATCATCATGTTGTAATGTTAGAATATTTTCACGCAGATTCGTCTGAAGAGGAAGCACCGAAAAGATGTGTGGTCTCCAACTCAATGCATCTACCACTCGGTTCACTGTTCCTTTCATGTAAGTAATCTCAAAGTCATACTCACTAAGAAATTTCAACCAATGTCGTTGTCACGTGTTCAGGTTGCTTTGCATAAATATGTGTTGTAGTCCACAGTGGTCAGTCTTTAGTTCAAATTTTCATCCAACAAGGTAGTGTCTCCAAACCTTCAAGGCATATATGATGGCTAACAACTCCAAATCATGCGTCGCATAGTTCTCCTCATTCCTTCTTAGTTTCCTCGAAATGTAATTGATCACTCATCCATCTTGCATCAAGAATCCTCCTAAGCCTTCCTTGGATGCGTTAGTGCATACCAAGAAGTCCACGTCCATGTTAGGGACCTTTAGTATCGGTGTTGTTGTCAACAACTCCTTGAGCCTCCTAAATGCTTCCGCGCATTTCTCGGTCCAAACAAACTTTTGTTTCTTCTTCTGCAACTCCGTGATCGGATTTGCTATCTTCGAAAATCCCTTGATGAACCGTCTATAGTATCCTACTAAACCCATGAAGATACACACTTCTAGGACATTTGTTGATGCAGTACATTCCATAATAGCCTTGACCTTGGTTGGATCCACCGCGATGCCTTCGCCAAAGATGCCATGCCCTAAGTAGTGAATCTTTGATTGATAAAAAGAGCATTTGGACAACTTCACATACATTTTGTGCTCTCGCAGACACTCTAGTACCAAGCGCAAGTGCTCATCATGCTCCTCCATCATTCGAGAGTATATCAAAATATCGTTAACAAATACTTGGATGAACTTTTCCAAGTACTCGCGGAACACCCCATTCATCGAACTCATAAATACTCCTGGGGAGTTTGTCAGTCCAAATGGTAAAATAGTAAATTCATAATTTCCAAACCTCATCTTAAAGGCGGTCTTAGGGATGTCATCTTCTTTAATCCGTAACTGGTGGTATCCTGATCATAGGTTGATCTTTGAGAACAATGTTGTGCCCCTCATTTGATCGAACAGATCATCAATTCTCGGCAACAGATACTGATTCTTGATCGTGGCCTTGTTCAATTGATGGTATTCAATGCAAAGACTCCATGACCCATCCTTCTTTCATATGAAAATAATAGGTGCACCCCACGGTGACACACTAGGACATATCAATCCCAGGTCTAGCAACTCCTTCAGTTGCATTTTCAACTCTTGTAACTCTGGGGTCAACATCCAATAAGGTGTTCTTTCTATTGGTTAAGTTCCCAATTTTAGGTCTATGGTAAACTCCAATTCCCTCTCCGGGGGCATCCTAGGTAACTCCTCTAGAAATACGTCCACAAACTCTCTCACCACCGGAAGGTGTTCTAAACCTTCCGCTAATCTCTTCTCGTTTAACGCAAGGATCCCAGAAATCTTGCACCCTTTTCACATGCTCTTCTGTAGCTTTAAGGAGGAGATGAACCTTAGGGAAACTCCCTGGTTCCATCCTACAATCACACGTCTTTGTCCCTCATCATCGACCAAGCTCAACCATTTCGCCTTACAGTTGAGTATCACCTCATGCGATTCCAACCAGTCCATACCAATCACGACATCATAAGATCATAAGATCATGACATACAAGTCATCCTTTGTGACAAACTCTCTCAGGTTGAGGATACAACCCCTAACCTTTCCTCCAACCCTTTACTTGGCTCCCAAGGCCATCTCTATGAAGATAAACTCATCCTGTTCGACTGCCTTTACCTTAATCCTTTTTAGCACTACACCCGAAATGAAACTCTTGGTAGCACTGGGATCTATCAAAATACTAAGGGTTTGGTTAGCGACGATACCTTCTGTCTCGAGCATAGTCGACTGATGCTCTGCCTGGCAGTTATTCACCGCTGCATGAATCTAATGGACCTTGCCCATATCTCCCACGGTATTGGGTCCAGCTGATCCAGATGCTCTAGTCCTCTCCACAGGGCAGTCGCACTGGTAGTGTGGCTCCCCACACATCCAAAACCCCTTCTTCGGCCCAGTAGTCCTGGTACCTGAAGTAGAAGACGACGGCCCACCGGCCTGGAATCCTAGTCTGTTCTACTAAACATGCCTAAATTGTTGCAATATGGACCTTCATGTTGGAGGTATAATCATGAAGTGCAAAGCACATCGCCATATTCTCCAACCATGCCTCAGCGGATGAGTTGTCCAGGGCACCAAAGAACTTGGGAAATTTGACCTTCTCGAGTTCACGGTGAATGCTACCAATACCGACTGGAGCACGCGGTGGAACCTTAGCGGGTGTCAGTGCCCTAGTGTAATCTCTTTCCAAATGACTAATTAGTGCCTCAGACATGTGCTGAAAAGATCTCATCATTTCGACCACATCACCAATTGCTATATGCTCCTATCCGACAACTTGCTCGTCTCCCTTGGGGTTAGATCCCTCAGGCGTGGATGCTACTAGAGGCATCGCACCTCCCCCCCTAGCACCCCAACGTTTGCCTCCACGGCATCCTCTAACCATGATTACCTGCACGAATATAAGTTAAATCAATTAGTAACATTATAATTAAATAATATCAATGAAAGACATAGTGATCCCAAGTTGTGGGTTGAACCCACTCTGATACCACATGTGGTGTCCCCATCCGGTACGACTCCTACGATGTATAACTGGTAAAAGCACCCTTATTTATTTTTTCTGTGTGTGTAGGAAGGTAATAATGACATTATACTCAATATAGCAACACGAAGATGAACACAATGCATGCAACTCATGCAACAACAACATAGCAAACTAACATAAAAGCACATCAAGCACGTGGAAGCAATGTACAACACTCAACCTACGAATAATAAGAATGACTACCCACCCATCCTACCCTGCAATGGTTAGGACCTCCAGGACACATAAGCAATGCTCAAGCCTAGGTTCCCATCGATTTTGACCATTTAAGGTCTCAAGGTTGGCAACTGTTCTGAGGAACAAGGAGGTGTTTATATTCTGCCTGATGCAAGCAAACCAAGCCTACTAAGTTAAGGACAATCATCCTGACAAATCCATGCACCCAAAATTAATTGCACAAGTAACTAGAACCCTTACAGTGAGCAAACCAAGCACATTAAATGTTTACAAAACCAAGTACAAACATTAATTATAATGAACAACAACACCCTCAACAAGAAGCACAAGCTAAAAATGACCTTGTCAACAACCCAACCATTAATCAAGGCTAAATGGTCAATATCTATGATTTAAATTGGCATTAATTACAGATCAAATGACCAGTCTAAAATCCATTAGTCAACGAGCTACCACTTGAACTTAACATGAATTACCATTGAAATTTAGCGAGTCTAAGATACGATCGTCATTATTGTACAATGTAAATTTAACCTTAAAACAATCAAATGAGCAGTTCTAATTTATAAATTTTCATCAAGGTGCCATCTAATTCAACTTTAAATGGACATCAATAAGCAATTCTGAACTTTGACTTGGTTAATAATTAAAAATATAATTAACATTAATTATAATCTAACTAGCTTGTCTAAATTATAAATTAGCCATTAATCAAATAGACATTAAATACAACCAATTTAGCAAGTCTAATTACCATTTGTCCATCATTACAATCTAATTGACAAATCTACTTCAACCAATACTAAAACCATAATTACTATCTAATTGTCAATAATTATGATCTAACTAGCATATCTAACTATAGATTAGTCATTAACTTACAACCAGAATAACATCAATTATGAATCCGTTCGGCAAGTCTTCTTTAATCAATACTAAAACCGAATTGACAAGTCTAAATTAAATTAATTTAAGAACTGTCTAAGAAGGAAGTGAGGTTGTGTAAACAATCAATACAGTAATCAAAATGGAAGGCTCTAATACAAAATAAAGACTGTGTGTTCCATTTAAGGTTGTTTAAACATTAATGGTTGTTCTAAGCCGTTAAATAGTGTCAGCCAAAGAAATCTATTCTAAACTATGGTGGTTTAAGGAAGGAGTTGTGGTTAAGCATGCAAAAATAATTTGTTGTTCAGACGACATCCCCTCACGCCTGTTAGCTAAAATGATGCTGTTAAAAGGCACGCAATCTACAAAAAGAAGGGGTACACTCCCTTAATATCAATAGATAAAATTCCATCACCAACAAGAAAAACTAAACGCAGGTAAGGACAAGGGAGCGGAAATCGACGCAGGTTAACCCAACAATGAATGGCAGTCTGGTCAAAGTATAACACAGTCCTAATAAGGCTAACACTAGGTAATAACCCCATGTACAAATTTCCAAGCACACTCACCCACGAATTGCCATGGAATGCAGTCATCAGCATGGAAAGAGCCAGGGGGTAAAATCATATTCTTTTTAAAGGCTAAAACGCCATGCGATTATGGTGGGCGATTGAAATCTCAAGGTGTAAACACTAACTAGTAACGATATCTTCAGCAAAATTAACTAGTTGTCCAGAGTGGTGTTGTTGCCATGGATGGTGTAAGAAGATGAGTAAAAATGATTGCTAATCGTTGAAGGCATCAATCAGTTTGTTGAGATTAAAACATTCATAATTTCTCTAATTTTCTTTTTCTTTTTTATTTTTTGCTGAGTTAATTTACAAGTAAAAAATGTTGAGTTTATCTCAATCACTAAACTCATTGAGTTCGTGATCTTCCAGGTAATTCGCTAAGTTAAAGGCTGAGTCTATAACATCCCAAAAAAATTAAATTGTTGAGTTAATCATTGATGTAAGGTACTATTGCAATGAAGGTTACAAGTCGTAGTTGTAAGGTATCACATCCATTTCAAGGGTACAACACAAAGGCAAAAATAATCTGAGAAGTGATAATGTTGGATCCCCAAAAGGAATGTAAACTTAACCAATGGACATGTTTGAATCCGAACCATAAGTAGAGTAAAATCGCAGACACAACATTTAATTTGTTTTCCATTTCAGTATACCATTACATCGCAGATTGAGAAATAACACAGAACGTTTATCCAATTTAGTGTACCAAAAAAAAACACAGACTTAGAATATTTAATTGTTTTTCCATTTTTAGGATTCCGATATAAAATGCAGACAGGAAAACAATTCATCTGTCCAATGCTAGAATACCAAATGTAAAAAAATGTAGACACGAAATCAATTCATTTTTCCATTGCCAGAATACCCATACAACGCAGACAACGGTGAGAGAAATGAAAGGATCCAATGGAAAAAGTCATGGAATGATTGCATGGGTTCTATCAGTCAAGGCATAGAGAAAACCAACCAAGACATCAGATAATCCACACGCAAAGGTCGTTGCCAGATGGCGGGATCAACAATCAACCAGGGGAAAACATCAAAGGTAGTCGGCTAACTGGTTCATCCTTCACTCATCATCCTCACACAAAAAAGAAGGGTGTTGAGATCCATAGGTATTTTAACGCTAAGGCATTGACCATAGATCAGGCTCCTGGCCGACTGCTCAGGCGAGGACTGGTGATCTAGGGACGAAGGCTAAAAAACCACAAAGGTCAAAATCAACATAGCAAGTTGGTCAAGATGTGTGGGGAAGTGAAGCCATGGGAGTCAATATATCATCGAGCTAGGCTAAGAAAATTTCTGAAAACCATCTAAACAATCAGTTCACTTACCCAAGTAAAAGTGCAGATTCAAGCATAAGTTCTAAAACAATTTACCATACAAAATGAAGAAAGTGTATCATTTCCTTCTCGGAGTGGACGTCCCGCGTGCTCCTTGCAACTCCTGCGTGCCAACTGATGAGACTTCACCGGTACCTCCCAGCCAATGCTAGGGGTACTCTTCTTCCCCCTTAGCCCCCCAAGATGGAAAGGGGCCACACACTCACTATCCAGAGATTTCGACTAGCTCCCATCTCGCCTCACAAGGCAGAGCTACCACTCCTCACCAAGCTGGGTATCCCAACTCCCACAAGTTAATTCAGTCAAGTGGATATTTCTACAGCGTAACGTTACGCAAACAGAAGAAGATGCAACCTCCATCTCCTCCCTTCATTATATAGAGTTTTGTGGTTCCTTACTTTCCAAAAATCTTGTTTAGTTAAGTTTTCTTTAATTTTAATTCCTAAAAATTCCTCTCCATACAAGTGTCACCCATCCTCTTCATTCCTCCATAAATTAATTTCTTTAATTAATTAATTATCCTTATTTCCCTCACCCACCTAGAGTTACTCCTAGAATCGCTCCTAGGTGTCCCCAAATTCTCTTACAGGTTTTAATGATTTTCCCCACTATTAATTTGCTAGTTCAGTTTAAATTAGAAAGCTCTTAAATGGTAGACTTTCCTCTTTTTCCCTTTTGTTTCCTTTTTTTTGTGTGTGTTTCCCTCTTTTCCTAGTTTCCTAATATTTTAGATTTTTCCCTCTTTCCCCTTTTTATTTAGAACTCAAAAAGGCAGGTGTGGAAATTAACACTTTTTCCATTTTCTCATTTAATTAGTATATTTTAAATTATCCAAATAATAAAACAATTAATTCCCCTTCTTTTTTTAATTTTATTCCAACATATATTTTTTGAATAAATTAAATTTCTTACTCCCTCCATGTTACAAGATTTAATGAAGATCATAATTATTATTTTTTTGTTTTTATTTTTATTATTATTATTTTTATTATAGATAGATAAAATTTTACCACTAGCATAGTTTAGACTTAAACCTTAAATTTTCATGATGGGCGACATTTTATTAGGGAAAATGTTTTTTTTTTTTAAATTCTTAACACAGTGTTCATCATAAGACCGACTAGGTTTGTTCATTTATCAAAACAACGCGATGTTCCCTTCAGGACGCACTAGGTGATCCAAGGGTGCCACTTGCCCTAATCTGTTTCCCTTGCGTGATGTGCCCTTCAGGACGCACTACGTGCTCCAAGGGTGCCACTCACCTCTTAACTGACTTGGTAGACATCAAAATCCCTTGGAGTCAGTACTCCGCCAAGTGAGCTTGTGGGAGACTTAGGGCCTCTAAGGAATAAGGCCCCCACCTTATTGTGTGCCCCTTAGAATCATCGTGAGTGATTGTCGCAGTCTGCCCTCACAGCATTGTGGGTCCTCTTGAACTAGGTAAATGTTAACCTATAGTTCGAGCTATGGCGAGAGTGCTAGCAGGTTGTGGCAGGGTTACTGTCCACACCTCTCCCTCAACATCTCTAGTAGTTGTGTGTGACCCCTTTACTCCACATGTGAGTCTGGTCGGCAAGTTATTGTCAACCTGCATCATCAAAAAATCATGTCAGAATATATCCATATCATCTAATCAGAAGTACTAAAATCACAGTAAAACAATCAAACCCCAATGGTACACTCCCTGACTCGATCCAGAGTCCAATGGGTTCCATTGATGCCTCTGAATCCTCGAGGTCCATAATCCTGCACACTCAGTAAAACCGAGTCAATAGCACCTGTCTATGTCAATGTGGTAAAACAACATGTCATCAACCCATAATGCCTCATAATCAAAATCAAAATTTTCAATAGCATAATAATCTGGATCACGTGTGAGCAAGTGTCCTCAAAGAGTAAGTTCGCTCAGTGTGCTAGAGCGGGATGTTACAATTTCATCACATTCATCTATTTATTTTTAATTGTAAAAATTTTGATATTGATGAAAGTGTCATGTGCAGGATTTTCACTCTCACCTTAACAGGCCAAGAAAAAGACAGGTGTATATCATTACCAGTTACTTCTGTAGGCAGCTGGGATGAGTTTGTTCAAATGTTCTTGCATAGATTTCAAGATTATGATTGTGATCAGGTTTTCCTTGAACTTGAGAACTTGCAAAGAATTGAAGGTGATTCCTATGAAGATTTCTTCTTAAATTCAAATTAATTTGCTTTCAATTTAAATATGACGATTTTCCTTCACAGTTTGAATTAATAGGTCAGTTTAGACATATTCTTTCACTTTATTGTACTAATCATGATTTACCAGAAGGTATAATTTTTCTTACTGTATTTTCTATTGTTGATGAACCAGTTATTTCCTATGATATGGTTGATCCTATTGTAACAATCAATTCAGAAATTACTGAGGAACTATTTTAGGAAAACATAAATTCATCCAATGAAATTTTAACTCGTCCTGAAAATGCTTTAAGTCCTAATATAATTCCTGAATTAGATTGTTTCCATGATGTTGACAGTTGTCTTGTTAGAAGTAATTCAACTAAAATTTATGATATCATAATTAATACTCCTCAGCTCCACATATTAGAACATCTTGATTCTCATTTTCAAGTAGGGGAAACTCTATTCAATCAATTCAATCCCCTACATGAAAGTGATATCCATTCTAAGGAGAATAATAAAGAAACAGTATTAGAAATTCGAGAACAAGTTTTTAATGATAATGATCTTTCCAATAACAAAGAGACATTTAGTTTTATCTGTTCCAATAGTCATTTTTCATTATACCCTGATATTTTTGCTGACATAAATTTGTTTGATAATCATCTAAGTGTTCCTCTTCATTTAAATGACATTTTACAAAACAAAGGAACTGTCATAAGTCAAAAAGATTTTGTATATCATGATTATCAAAGTAATGAGTCATTAAATGATCATTTTCTCGATAATTTTCATACATGTTCATCATCTTGTGTTTTTGGTCCTGATCTAAAGGAAAATAGTCAAGGTAGTGAATATGAAATCATTTATGATAGTGATCTAGAGATTACTGATAGTAAGGCACTTTACCCCCAGGTGATGGTTATGTCAGGTCATTGTATTGTCAACCCTCATGATCAATCCAAATTCCAAAATGTAGGATATCCTTTTACTGGTCATATTTCAATTGATTCTCATCTTGATTCTTCACATAATGATTTCAATTTTAAAGAAACAAATTACATGCATGTATTTGATTCTTATGATATAACTCAAGTTCCTACTTATTTTTATAATCTTGAATTTTTAACACAAGTAGATGTCAGTTCTAATATTGATTAGACTATAAGGGATGATACTTGTAAAAAGGAAACTCTTGCAAATAAGTTCTTAGTTTTTGTTGATATTCTTGTAAATAGTAATGTATTTTCTTTTCATATTAGTACTAATTTATCTCAACACGGTCAACATATTACTTTTCCAATCATGGTTCCATTTCAACAATTCCACAATAATTTTCATTACAAAATTGAATCTTGGTTGGAAAATACATTCAAAAGATATTCCATGTTGATAAAAACATTCTTTTGTCTCTATTAGAAGTAGATGTACATAAAAAAAAATATTCTGTTTGTTTACTATTCTAAGTTTTGGTTACTAATTCCTCTTGTACATATGTTTATAGGTATCAAAGAAATTGAATGGCTCCACTAGAAATATGACTATACTTAATCATATTTATCTCCTAAATTAGAGTAGGAGTAGGAATAGTTTACCTTAGGTTTTCTTTATTTTAGATTCAATAAACTAATGATCTTAAGCATACATGAGTTTCATTAAATCTGCAACTTCTTCATGCTTTAAT
This sequence comes from Picea abies, assembly GCA_900067695.1. Classification (NCBI taxonomy): domain Eukaryota; kingdom Viridiplantae; phylum Streptophyta; class Pinopsida; order Pinales; family Pinaceae; genus Picea; species Picea abies. Next base: position 7,984 of record CBVK0100211491.1, on the reverse strand, counting down.
TTTTATCATAGGAAGAAGTTACGTCTTCAAGGTAAGTCTCATATGTTTATTTCCATATTTTCATTATTTTCTTTAGGTTTTTAGTTTAAATCTTATTTTAGTGTTTGTTGATATAAACTCTTTTTTTGCAGGTCTTCATAAATTTCCAAGAAAATCTAGCACCCTGTTGACAGGCGAAATAGATCGTTCGTCAACTGGAGGGGTGGATCCAGTCAGGGGTTGTCTAAATAATCCAAGCCGTTTGGATTAATCCACTCCAACGGGTTTAGTGGCTCCGTTGGCTAATCTAAGTCCTAGGAAAACAAAAGAAAAACTAAGCTAAAGAAACTAATCTAAGTAAAAAAGAAGCTATTGCAAACTATATACAAATCTAAAATATATATATATATATATATATACAGTCTACTAACTAATATTATAAAATTATAATTCTACTTATTAAATGTTCAACTAACAATACAATTAAATCTGAATTATATATGTACAGTATTTACAGAATACAAATTTTGATCGAAATTTGCAAAATCATTTTTAAATTGTCTTATGACAGTGAAGCTATTATTTTTGGATTTTTATAATTTTTATGAAAAATAAATGAAACAACAGCTATCTAACTAAGCAAAGAAAATAATAATATGTACTATATATCTAACTAAACCACAAAAAATTCTCAAATTAATTAACTATTAAATTGCAAATAAAAAACTGACCTGAAGCAGTGCTTCCTATTTGTCCTATGCACCGTACTCGATTTAGCTATTTGATGGAGGAAACCCGCACCAAATTTTGCAAGAAGCTTCTCGTAAATAGGAAGCAGCAACGCTCTTGAATACGAATGACAGAAAAAACAAGAGATATAGAAATAGCAATTTTATAGTTTACAGATCATCACATTTAGATAAATCCCAGTGCGAAGATTTGTACATAACTGTTCATTTAACCAAGAAGATAAACCTTCTATTCATTAAATTAAAATAGGGTAATTGTTGTAAGTAAAATGAGATACATCAGATATGGACAATACTTAATTCATATTGCATCAACCTATAACAAAGCTTGATATCTAAAGTAATCAATAATTTGATTACAAATTAAAATGCACAGAAACTTGAACAAAAGTAAGATAAATTGAAGCTAAAGTCGTACAAAAAATCCACTTCTATTCGAGTCTGTATAATCATCGGCCCATAGTCTCTGTTCTCCCAACAGTGATGGGTTCTTTACAAAAAATAATGAGTATATAAAGGCCACAGGATAAAACAATCCTTGTGGAAAATATCAAAACTATTTGCAAAAATCTGGGAACAATCTCCCAGATTCCTATTTCTGGCTAAGACTAACAACCTAAACTAAAACTATGTAACAAAAGCATGTTCTAAATTGCCACAGCAGATCCAATTCCCATTGAAATTCATGTGTACCTGTAGATGGGCAAGAGTAAACAACTTTAGATAGTGTTTTAATTGTAAAATCAACAAAAATCCAAATTTTATGACTAGGTACAGAATCTCACGATTCTGTAGCTGGTCATATTTACAAACAAAATCGTTTTAAATTAATCCAATGATAATAGAAATGTATGCGATCTATCAAACAAACCCTTAATTACTAATTCAAAGCAAAGCAAATCATTCACGCTAAAACAAACCAAATCTTTTATGCCAATTCAGAACAAAAGAAATCGTATTGAATCAATTCAATCGAAACAGACTATATTCGATTTATCAAACAAATATTTGATACTAATTCAACGCAGACACAATCTTTTATGCCAATTTGAAACTAACAGAATCATTTTTGAATCAATTCAAACAAAACAGAACTATATCAAACTAATTCAGAGCAAACACAATCGGCTATGCTAATTCAAAACAAACCAAATCATTCAAAAATCAATGTTGAAATAACATACCTTCGTTGTAGGGATACGATTCAGTCAGGACAATTTTGAGTTAAAAATGGTAGTGGCTGCTACAAAATTTTTGAACACGATAGAACCTGTAGTCTTTTGCCTCTTATCATTGGCATGCAGTCTATCATTTTCCTTAGACAACACAGTCACCCGGTTCTCCAAGGACTTAATTTTGGATTGCAATAGAGGGACGTCTGTATAGTATCTTAGGCGTCATGAATTGCATTCATCGCACTGTGGTCGATCGGGCCATGGCATTATAGGTGAGGCATATTTTAAATTACCAGGGGTTCCACTGTTAAACTTGATCCTGGGGAAGTTAGGGTAATCATTAAGGCATGATGGGAGGTTGGATACGTAGTCATAGGGTTCAAGAGAACAGAGGCCGTGTGAGTATGGGTACTCCTCGGTCAGAAATCGCTCAATCTCAGAATCCAAATCTTCACTCAAAACAATAGGCTTTTGGTCTGTGTTTTGTTTGGGCTTATTACGAGCACACCTGGATACCCAGCGTGTAGCCTTCTTACCCTTGCTGTTGACATCTGTATTACCCTTTCCCTTTCTTCTTGCAAGCTTCTTAACAGTATTAGCATTGTCTTTCGAACATGGTTCAGGCAAGGTGTCGGGTAGGTCAACGTTGGGGAAGGTCAAGGTTTTGACAGCGGGTAGGAGAGTAGGAGGTGGCATGGCAAGCCTGACAAGGGTTTCGGTGACCACAGTCTTGTCCACTTGACTACATTCAGGAGTGGCAAATCCATTCCTCAATAAGAAAACTTCCCAACAATCACCACTCAACCTGAAATGATGAACATTAATGATTTTAATCAGACAGTGATGGAAGAGGCTGGAGTCAACCTTCTCCCTCTTAAATCGTTTAGCCATTTTATACAAACTGCGTAGGAGGTAGTGAGGCATATTCAAAGGGAAATCTATGAAATTCATAAGTAGCTGTAGATGTGTAATGACCCTGCTTAAATAAATTTAAAGGATCATTAATTATAATTAAATTGATAATCTGATTGTCCTAAGATGTTAGCCAAACAATAATTGTTTCCTATATAATATCAACTAAATTAATTATCATTAATTATTTGTTCATAATTGTCAATGGTTATTTAATTATTAATCAACTCTTTAATTATGTGAGTAAAGAATTAATAGGGTTGATAATTTAATTTATTAAAACTTACGTATATGAGTGAGATAACAAACATTAAATAAAGGATAAGAAGCATTAAATAAAGGATAAGAAGCATTAAATAAATGGGATAAGATATTAGGTAGGGAATTGAATGAAAGGAAGAGTCGGTGAAAGGGGATAAGAGGGAGAGCCTTACGGGGAAGAGATTCATTCTACGGGAGTTGGCCATGGATTTTGGGAGCTGGAAGTATTGCAGAAAGAAGTGAAAATTCATGAGTCAAATTGATACAGTGAACGAGTTGCTGGGGATTTTGGGCTCGGAGGGCCAGGATATCCGTTGATATCCTGGGGCTAGGGAGCTAACTAATCGACAGGGAGGACGGTTTTGGTTAGTGTTCTAAAGAAGCAGGAAGCAAGCAAGCTACACACAACAGGAAGGATTATTAGCATCAGACTTAAGGTATTTCTCTAAAATTTATGCATTGTTGTATTATATTAGAAAAAGATTTATTATTCATAGTAAAATTGAGTTACGGAAGTTACTATTATAAAATTTCTGTGTTATTAAATTTTTGTCTTAGTTTATCAAAATAAATTGATGTAAAATTAAACCGGTCATTACAAATGGTATCAGAGCCTGTAGTTGAAACACTGGAGCCTATGGGCCAAGTTCCCAAAACTCCAAGCCCGAACTCCTGCAAACAAAACATAGAAACTTTAATAAAAATAAAAATAAAATAAATAAATGCATTACAAATTTACTAGAGTAAAACAAGCAAAGGGGTCTCTCCTGCTCTATTTCCATGCTCGACTTGGAGTTCTCTACTCAAGATGTATAGAGCAGTAGCTGCACTGGCTTCCAAAATTGGGTCAGTATCAAAACTTTCAACCAACGTCTCCTTTTAATGTTATGTGAATGCTAGGACTAGTTCTGTTCAGTAGCATTCTGCAACTAATTCAGTAGGGTTTAGAGTTTAAGTTTTTCTACTGTACAAATGCTATCGAGAGTCTGTATAATGCTAGAACCCAAACTAGGTATTCCGATGCTTTAGCACGACATTTTTATATAAGGTACTTAAGGAATGCAGTGGGCAGTGTTTGTGTAAAGAAATGATTGATATCCACTTGAACAGAATATGGGAGTATCAGTGGGGATTTGAATAACAAGGCAAACTCGAAAGTTGAGGTTATCTTTTAAATGATCATACTATGTTGAAAGCATAAGCCTCAGAGAGGCTTAAACCCTGAACCCTACATGCATCTCACGTGTTATCTTACGGATATGTTAAGGATTGGTAATAGATGCGCATTTCCATGTTCCTATTTAAGTTCCGTGGCAAATGTTGTTCTACTCTATTGCCTAATCCTCGCTGCCCAACTGCTTATTTTTATGTTTGCAGAAATTGGGGTACACAGTGGTTTTGATCGGGACATATTACATTGTTGTCACTGATGTTTCCTTCAATGTTTGTACATAAGTCTGGTTTTTGTGTTACAGAGATCATAAGAAAGCCTGATATTATGCTTTTGCTATGGCATTTTGATGTCACGTGCATTCTCCATAAGTACTGGACTGTACCATTACACATGTTATTATTATCCCTTTTTTCTCACCCATGTACCTTACCTTAATACTGATGCTATTCCGAATATCATTTCCTTTGTGCACAATAAGCCAGAAATTAGAATAGTCAACTGACTATCCATTCACTCTTATTCCTGCAATGCGTATTTGCCTTGTTGTTTCGTTGCATGTATTAAGGACTGATAAGTTTGTTTGTCTCTCCTGGCATTGGATGCCCTGCGTTGGCTAAAGCACAATAAATACATACCTGCTGAGCATATGTGTTGGCTAAAGCACAATAAACACCACTTCATAAACCAACAGCAAACACACAAGTGAGTACTAAACATAGTTAACATAAAGAGGTAATTAACATAAAATGTGCAAAGGGGAACTGTTACCGACTGTCACTGGAACCTCTCAATAATCCTCATAAATAAGTGCATAAGGAAGTGCATGATAGAACTCATGACAGAGGTAAGATCTTATGCTTGTGAATAAATCCAGTGATAGGGTGCATGAAGCCGGAAGCATTGTATGCAGGGACTTCTATTATTTGTAGCTGGCGATTGCAGCTTGAATGTGCAGGTAGTATAGGTGTAGGATGGAGGGAAATTGCAGCTAGACTATGCATCTAGTATAGGTGGAGGACATCTAATGCAATAACCAACAATACAAGTATAGACTGCAGCAAGCTTGGATTACAGGAACCCTATGCCACTTATCATGTACGTGGAATTTTTATAAATTATGTATTTTTTAATTATTTATTATTTCTGAGAAATAGTTGGGAAACATTTGAACACACCAGGGATAATAAAGTCCCAGAACAACCCCATGACTAATAAAGTCCCATCACAACCCCCATCCAGATCACAATATTAATATTACGAAATGGCAAAATATATAAAATTATTTATTTATTCTGGAATTTTTTTAGGATTGTGACAAAATGCACCGAGTAATGTATCAGAATGGACTGGGTAATAGGTGGTAAAACTGCAAGGCGAAAGCTATAGTCAATATTGGAATACATATCTAGTATGAAAAATTGCAAGTTATTCTTTCCAGTACCACATTTGCAGTATTAGGATAGACCTGAAGCCAATCATAATTGACAATGATTTGTAATGACCATCTCTGCAATATAACACATCTAGTTTGGAAACGATTACTGCAACATGTTCTTCCACATGAATACTCTTCTCTCCGTTCTGGTTTTTTTTTTTTCTCACTCTTTAACAATCTAAATGCAAACTCATCTACAATCAGACGAGAAACTAAGGATCCTCCAATGCATGTCAAATTAATATAATGTGCAAGCAATAGATGAAATCCAATATAAAAAAAAATAAACTGGAACCATACCGAGTCCTTGATTAAACTATGTATGCTGGAAAAAAAACAGTAGGTGTTATTTCAAGAAGAAACAATGCTTCCAACTTTAGACATCATGTTTGGGAGAAAGGAAATGACCAGGAAGACGAACCTCTTAAGTATCTCAATCCCGATGTGAAATGCCAATGCTTAGCATTTGCAACCTTTGATTCCCATCCCTTGTAGTCATATAAAACTGTGGATGTATAAACACATATATCCCTGGTGCACTGTCAATGTCAATCTCATTCCCTTACCAGAAGCTCAACAACGTTGATGGCAGGTATTACCAACACCAACGTCAAGAGCAGAGCAAAGTGGAGAGGCGACAGAGGAAGGATGCAGAAGTGAAGGACGCGTTTAAGGTTGGGAGAGATAGGTGTTAGGTACTGAGAGCCGGAGGCCGGGCACGTGGGCCTCATGCGAGGACCCACGATGCCGATACGTATAGTATTTCACTAGTAGTTTATTTTATTTTTTATTTTTTTGTTGTTTATTTTTCGTATTATTATTTTAATAGTAATAAATTAATTCTTTTAATTTTTTTTATTTTAATTATAATTATTAAAAAAAAAGGGGCTTCAAAAAAAATTATTTTATTTAAATTAAATTAATTAAATTAAATTAAGTTAAATTTAATTAAATAAAAATTTAATTAATTAAATTAAATTAAAATTAGTTGGGTATTTTGATTTTTTTTTATAAGTAAAGAAAAGAAAATTTATGGAGTCTGTGAGATTTGAACCCCGGACCTCCCCACCGTGCAAAGCTTTGACAATGGCTGCCCTACCAACGCGCCATGCATTGTTTCTTTTACAATTAATTTAACATTTAAGTACTTTAACTATCATACCCAAGACCACATGCCAAGCTATCAAGCACCTTTTAGAGCCATACAGGTCACATGCCAAGCTATCAAGTACCAAAGACATAGATGGAGGAGCCCACAAAGGGACATATGTGCTCAACGCGACATCTTAAGAAGAACACTAATGCCAAAAGGTACATAGCATTGGTGTACGCATATCGGCGTAAATTAATAAACATAAGGAAGAGAATCATTTTTAATCAAGTTGTAAGCATAAATTAAAAGGGCTCAGACTAGGACAAGCGAGAAGGAGGCGACATATTCATTACGAGCGTAAGCATAGGAAGTGGCGAGTGAAGCGCAAGGCTAGTGTAGCTACAGGGCAAAGGAACCAATAGTTATTTTCGTAGGGGCGAAGAAACGAAGCTTAGATGCTTAAACCTAACCCTAACCTAGCCAATCCCCTAATGGAGTAATGTCTTTTTACAGACAAGTAAAGAAAACTTACGCCTAACCCTATTTCTAAGTTTAGTAGCACCAATTTCAGACATCCTGGAACTCACCCTGACAAATTTGGTGGATGCAGGACAAAGCATACAGGATGGTCAGGACTCGAGGGAGTCGAGACAGTGGAGCGTCATTGTAAGCACTGCCAATGCCACCACCACCATCGTCCGAACTAGCCCTCGTACTGCACTCATTGGAAGCCATCAACAAGACTTTAAAGGGGCGACAACCGGCAGGGACTGAAGTGGAACCCCCACCGTCTGGAACGGGTAATCCAGAAGCGTCAAGGGATTCAGGGGGAGGACCTCCACTTGAAGACATCACGCGAGAGTTGCATAAGATCAAACTTCTGGATTTTGCCGGAGGTCGCGCCAGTGAACGCGCAGAAGCATGGTTGGAAGGAATGACAAGGTGTTTTTCCTTAAGGGACTATGCGTCCAACTCAAAGGCGAAGATCGCCATTTTTCAGTTAAGAGACAGCGCCCTGAACTGGTGGGGTAACTTGGAAAGACAACTACACCTTACCCTAGACACAGTATCTTGGGAACTTTTCAAGGAGAGGTTCAGGAGGAAATATCTACCGGCATACTACGAGGAACAATAGGTTGGGGCATTTCATGCCTTAGTACAGGGAAACAAAATGGTAGAAGAATATGAGATCAGGTTTATGGAACT
>CBVK0100211489.1:0-22251 GCA_900067695.1 Picea abies | reverse complement strand
AAAGGTGAGAGTAATGATTACCTTTACATAACATGCAAGGGAACTTGACAATTTTCTTCTTCTTACCAACCTGAACATCACTAGTTGACGGGGTATCATCGACATGACCGACAAAGGCCGATGACGTGGAGGACCACATTTCTAAGACTTGGGTAAGACCGGGGCAATCCCTCAGAAAATGGTCACCCTTACAAAGGCTGCAAGGGAATTTGGGTTTTGGATTCTTCCTTTCAATCTTGTTGATCTTATCAACACTCCCAGTACTATTAACAGTAACTGGTTTCTTAGAGCCAACATCTGATGTTGTTGGGGCCTTGGTCCTTTTCGGGCTCTTCTTCTTATTCTCTTTCCGTTTCTTATTCTTCTGATCAACCTGGCTACTTGCTTTAGAGCTTTCACTAGGCGAAGAAGGAGAAATGGAAGGAGACTTGATGGGCGAAGAAGGTGAAAAGTTGACATGAGGTTGATGTGTGGGTGGTGTATTGACATCCAAAGTATTAGGTGCAGCTGAAACATTGGGAGGATTTGGGATCACTAGAGTGGGGAACAACCAAACTGGTAATCCGATAGTGAGTCCTGGAAGACTCAGTGTGGCAACATATGGAGGACCAAAGTTTCCAAATGAAGGAAACGTATAAGGTTCCCCAGAAGAAGGGGTTCCTCCATTGGTACTCCTAGGATTCGATGCCATTAACACTGACTCGACCTAAGGTCCACTAAGTAAAAGAAACAACACATGCTAATAGAATATAAGAATCACAACCAAACAAACAAGACCTTCTTTCGATGACCGTACTAGTTGGTGATGAAATCCAACATCACGTGATCAAGTCCAGAAGGGGCGGGGATAGGGTGGAACAGTTACAATGGCGACCTGCTTAACAAACTTACGCCTTGGTGCAAGCTTCCACGCAGTAATTGTGGATTTACCCTCCAAGGAGTCCGAGTGAGTTTGACCAATGTCTACTCCAGGTACAGTGAGACTTCCCATCACCGTCACCTTGTGTAAGAACCTAAATATTATGGCCATTAAGGTTACCAATTCCCAGTCAGCCCCTGGGCAGGAACGGTCGAAAGTCGGACCAGAACGTACGGGCAAGGTATCAAGCCTGAAATCAACTAAAAGGCTTCCACATAGTAATTGTGTATTTACCTCAAAGTGATCCCCATAATACGATCCAACCACCACAATTAGTTAAACCACGGAGGGTTAGTCCCCATAGCCTACCTGAATGCGACCTCGTGCGTAACCCCTGTGTGAGAGGGGGATCCCAGGCAGACTTATACGATAACTGGATTTGACTCTCCCTAACTCAGGATGCTAATGTTTGTTTTGAAAACTTTGGAGAGTCATGCTCATAGCCCTAATCCAAAGTACTACACCTATTCTACTGTTGGTGGAGGATTCTAGCAAAGAAAAAGTTCTAGATGATTTTTAATTAACGTTGATTTTAGTGGCTGTTCTTTACGCAAAAAGGGGTGCATGGAAGTGAAACAAATGGAAATATGACTCTGACCCAAAGAGTGCATCAAGCATGATAAGCAATCATTTCCTTTCGATGAACATCTATCTAAGGGGGAGAGAGAGTTCTTTCACTAACAAGCACGAAAGACGTAGTGTCCTCAAACAATTCATTTCTCAATCAAATCCTGATGTAATGCAAAAACTTTTCAAATGCCTTCTAATATGCTCAATCAATCACGGAGATATCTTTATTGTTTGCATATGGATGATGATCGATACAATCACAATGCTTATCTTTGCTAATTATCTTCTTGGTATGAATGAAAACCAAACTAGCATAAGCAAAAAGTCACACAAACAATACACCCTTCGTAGCAATCAAAACGAAAAAGCGAAAGAAAGGAAACAATCAAAGAGAAAACAAAAATTTTACACCCAAAAAGAAAAAGTTGAAGAACAATGACCTTGACTCAAATCAAGATGAAGAGGTCTGTAGGCCTTTGATGACCTTCACCAAGGTTTTTACTCAGCTGATGAGGAGAGAAGAACAATGCAAAAGTTTCAAATTTCACTCAACAGGAAAAACTTAATGAAAAAAGTGAAGGAGGCTACAAGATCCAAACAATAAGGTGCTTATTCTTCAATTAAAAGACAGATATCAAGGTTGAAGGGAAAGAAAGACTGACTCACAAGGTTACTCAACAGAGGAACACAGAGGCAAAATCCAAAAAATGCAATTTTGGAAGGTTTTTGGGCCAAAAGGTGGCTAGCGCTCTGTTGCCAAGGGCAAGGAGTGTTATAGCGCTATGTGTAAATCCTTTAGGAGTGTTGGCACTTTGTTCACACTAGGACAGGGGCGCCAGGGTCTAAAAACTCCAGAAATGTCAAAAAAATTCAAAAATTGAGATTCAAACTTGACAAGTATGCTGAGTGTGATAAGGTAAGGAGCCAATCAGCTCATGAAACTAATCGAAGAGGGTTGAACCAGGTCTAAACCAATCAAGGAATAGAAAAAGGTCAATGAGGAGAAAAATCCAAACAAGGGGTTTCGATTCGAGGCTATCTCCCTAGTGGAGTCGCCAGTTTCTGTTGTAGGAAAATCTCCCTGCGGACAGGTAGATGACCTCTAGAGCTTGACCTTAACCCTAGACAGAAAAATGCTTATCATGGACACTGAATTTCTTTCAAATCTATCTAAACTAACACATGAGAAGGAAGGATGACAGAAGTACCTTTTTATCGACATTTGTCCCTGCATGCTCCGAGTTGCGCTCCAATCCTTCGCTTCTTGCTAAGTTCTATGGACAAAACAAGATACGAAAACTTCCTACTCTATTGATGTTAGCTTGAAAACAGATCTATCAACTAGTGATAAGTTCATGTGGCATTAGACACAAACTAGAAAGAAATAGGACAAGCGTGTCATATTGATGAGAATAATGACAACAGTACTTACAATCGTAGATACGAATGCGACAGCTTCGTCAAGTCCCCTTCGTCTAACCCTTTCCTGAAAATTCCACAATCTGAATGACAATAGCTTCACTGATTATTCTGCTTTGGCTGACTGTGTGTTCCTTATGAGATCATAAGTTTCATGGTGATAATTCTTCCCCTTTCTAGCACCACTTATGAGATGATAAGTTTGGTGTGATTCTCATTTTCCATCCTCACTTATGGGATCATAAGTTTGGTATCATTCTCCAATTTCCAGTCTCTTTCACCATTAGAGAGCTTGTTTATATAGCCTTGGAGAGGCTCAACAATCTTGATATATCCTTGGGGAAGTTGAGGATTTGCCTCCTTCAGTTGAGGATCTGCCCTAGGATCATGGTTGGACTAGGGATTTGAATCCAACTGCCTTCCAAGAATGAAAAGATGCTTCCCCCATTCATCTCAACAGCTTAACAACCACCCAGAATAGGTAGCACTCCCTCAAAAGGGACATCAGACCGTTGTAGCGCTCCCTAGTAAGCTTTAGGGGGCGTCAGCACCCTCAAAATCTATAGCTCTCCCTCAAAAGGGCCAGGGGAGCGTTATAATGCTCCCTGACAGTGTAAGGGGGAGCGTCGGCGCTCCGAGATAGTGTAAGGGGGAGTGCTCCTCTCCAAAACTCAGTTTTTGAAGTGCTTTCAGATGGAAAAAGGTTTGCAAGCCTATTGACTCATTTCTCCTCTTCCAAATCAGATGTTTGAGGTGTTTCAAGTGTATTTCTCATGTCGTTATAGGCACGACATAGGCATAATGGAAATATGCTTTCTTTGACACCTGTGACACTTGTGAGCAACATGCGACACTTGTGACTTTGTGAGCAAAATGCGACACCTGTGACCTTTGTAATGATGACACTTGCGACACTATCAAAGTGAGTAATTTTGATGTGTAACAGTAGGTAGACATTAAAAATAAGTGGGAGCAAGGCATGAAAGATGAAATGGACTCCTTGGTAAATAATAGACTTGGGACTTGGTTCAGTTTCCTAGAGTAAAAATAACATTTCAAAATAAATGGGCTTACAACTTGAAGGAAAAAGATTGAGGAAAAAAGCAGTACAAGGTCAGACTTCTTGTAAATGAGTTTGCATAGAAGAAAGGTAGAGATTTTGATGAAATATTCTCTCATGTTGTTAAAATGAATTCAATTGGGACTATTTTAAGTCTTGTAGTAGTAGAAAATTTTCATCTTTAACAATTAGATGTAAAAAAGGATTTTGTCCATGGGGTTTGAAGGAAGAGATTTATATGCAGAAACCATAGGTGTATGAGGTCAAAGGGAAGGATAATTTGGTATGCAGGTTGAAGAAGAGAATGTATGGCCTAAACCAAGCTCCAAGGAAGTGGTATTTGAAGTTTGACAAGTTTATGACATAACAAGGTTATAGTAGATGTCATTATGATCACTATATTTATTTTAAGAGGCTAGACAATGAAATCTATATTGTCTTTTTTTTTTATGTAGATGGCATGCCTGTTGTAGTATCTAACATGTAGGATATAAATGTGTTGAAAAGGAAATTAGCTAATTTATTTTTGATGAACAATTTAGGAGCTACAAAGTAAATCCTTGGTATGAGAATAGCAAGAGACAGGAAAAATCGTAAATTGATAATATCTGAGGGTGAGTACATAGAGAAGGTGTTGTGGAGGTTTAGGATGCAAAATGCAGAACCGGTTAGTACACCTTTGTCCAAACATTTCAAATTAACCAAGGAAATGTGTCCCAAGACAGATGAACATATATAATACATGTCCAAGGTCCCTTATTCATCAACAATTGGTAGCTTGATGTATGTGATGGTGTGCACAAGACCAGATATTGCACATGTAGTGGGAGTTGTGAGTAGGTATATAAACAATCCAGGGATAGAACATGCAGTGAAGTGGATTCTCAAGTATTTGAGAGGTACTACTACTGATGCATTATTTTTTGGAGGTTCAAACACTGTTCTACAGGGATATTTTGATTTAGATAAGGAAGGTGATAAATATAGAAGGAGGAGCACCATAAGGTATGTTTTTACTGTAGGTGGAACAAGAGTATGTTGGATTTCAAAACTACAAAATAAGTTTTTACTTTCAACATGGGAAGTAGAGTATGTTGTTGCTATAGAGGCTATTAAAGAGAGGATGTGGTTATAGAGGTTTATGGAGGAATTGGGAAAGCATCAAGAGAATAGTAGGTTGTATTGTGACATCCAGAGCGCTATTAATATTGTAAAGAATTCATCCTTATATTCTAATACTAAACATATACGACTTTGGTACCACTTCATATGATCCATTTTGGAAGATGGGCAATTAAAGTTGGAAAAGATACATACTAGCCATAATCTTGTAGACATGTTAACAAAGGTATTAAACATGGAGAAATTGAGTTCTTGCTCAATTTTAGTTGGCCTTCAAGCATGAAGGCTAAGATGAGAAACTTTCCAAGTCCAAGGTGGATCATAGTCCAATATGTACAGTAGTAGTAGAGTTGTTGTGATCAATATCCAAGTGGGAGGTTGTTGGTTGTAGAGCATGATTATCTTCCTGATTCAGAGGCATTATTTCAATGATGTTTGGATCTCATTTCCTGACGAGAGGCTATGGGGGGGATTTCCCCCCCACATATGTCACCAAGGGGGTCCACGGGGGGTGAAAATATTTTGGAGCCCCCCTGGCAATGATTTGGGGGAAACACCCTCAAAGAGAAATTTTAGGGAAAATTTCCTTGTAAAATATTGTAATTCCATAGTCAATCTACAACATTCATGATTAGGTTGCAGATCTAACGGTAAAATTTATGTTAGAGTTTTTTTCCCTAGAAGGAAACCCTCTTTTATGTATGAGGGAATTTTATTACAACTATGCATATATGCGAGTGAATATTGTATTCTAAGAGAGGAGATTGTGAGAAGAGAAGAGGAAGTTACAAAGGGTATGTTGTAGGTTGTATTGCGTCATTTCTTGGATAACAATAAATGAAGAACTGGAAATTTCTCTTCTGGACATAGCTCACATTGGGAGAACCATGTATATCTATATCTCTATTGTATTGTGTATCTTTTGTGTTTTATTTATGCATCCATTTTTATTTTATTACTCTGTGATCCTCTTTTTCTAACATATGTGACTTCTCTTTAAGTCGATTCTTAGATCTTGCAACTTCCCACAAATACCCAAAAGAAAAACCTGGTTTGATACCAATATGATCAATAAATGTCTGTGGATATTCCACTGGAATAGTTCATTACAACAGATCTAATAAAATACTAAAATCTTTATTATTAAGGTTATTTTTCCTTCATTTCTCCATAAAATTTAGTTATAGATTTTTTGCTCATGCATGGAATAAATAAAATGCAAAAAATAGATAACAACAAAATACAATCACACCATCCACAAATAGACACAAGATATGACCTAGGAAACCCAATACAGGAGAAAACCTAGCTAGAAGGTGAGGCTTCTATGCTCTCTTTTCTTTGGTATAAAAATGATGTAAATACAAAGAAAGAGGCACTCTTTGTGGATTTTTCTTTGACCAGTATTTTGTATGATTTCTACAAACTCTCTCCTCCTCTATTATGCTCACATGATACCATTCTTGGATGTTCTGCTCAACTATGGAACAAGAAATAATGCAAAATAATGGAACCCCTTCTCCTCTTAGTGGATCAATATTTAACATTGCTCGATGACCATCTAAGAGTAGGTTTTTGACTTCCTCAACTCTAAATTGTGATATGGTTTTGGACCTTCTATAATATTTTTGAAATTAAATATGTGGCTAGTCTCATATGTGTGAGTAATGGGGGATGACATGGCATCCTCTCATACAATGGTGGTCAACATGGTAGGTCAACTTGTGGGAGGTATAACTTTTGCATGCAAACTCAGATTGACGCTTGGTCTGCATCGTTGGAAAAGTGTTGGAGTGTAGAACACCATCAAGGAGGTGTGCCCATTTTTTGGACACCAGAACCCCAAAAATATCATTTAATTCCTCAAAATGGCTATAAAATGTTCCAAACTCCAATTTTCCAAACTATTACCTACCACTAAAATTTCCCTACAAGTTGATTCCTCCATTTGTTTCCACTCTAAAAGCATCAATATAGATGAAAAATAATGCAATGATCTAATCTGGATCACTTTTGTTTAAGAAATCTAACAAATGCAAGTTAGAAATGGAGATAGTATGATTTCATGTACAATTGAAATAAGGATGAGAGGATGTCATGGTATCATTGTTGGAAACCAAAGTCATTGAGTCTATTATTATTCCAAGAGGGAGGAGTCTGTAATGCCCCATATTAATTCCTAGAATATATTAGATAAATATCATGCATGTGTTGTGATGATGTGATTGATTAAGGAAATATGGTTGAGTTCTAATGACTCTATATGGTAAAATGTAAATATTCTTATAAATATTCCTACTATGGAGCCCAAAGCTAAGGCTTGACTAGAGAATCGTGGACATCTTAAACACAAATTTAGTGACTTATGTCTAAGTTATGTGTTGTTTTTCACCTTGAGGTAATGTTACCATGGTGTGTATTGTATCATGTAAAGGTTAATATAAAATATATAATAATAATTCCATTAAAGAGGTCGCTAGGGAGAAACAACTAGGATATGAGTCCATGATAGGGTATGAGGAAGGAGAGGTATTGTGGTATGACCCTAAGGGGGGAATATATGAGATTAAATGTATATGATATGACCCCAAGGGGGAGAATATATGGGGTTAAATGTACATGTAATGTGTAAATGTATATGTAATAGGGTTAGCATAATAATAAAGGGGAAACATGTGCAATTTGTGAAGATGTATATATATAGAGATCATATATTCATTACTGATAGGTGATTTGGATGTATTGATGTATTGGGGTATTTGGATAAGCTTCAACAACAATATAGGGAATCAAGGGAAAGAAAATTATGCAACAACTATCCATCAATGTTCAAGATCGAAAATAATTGATTTTGGGTGGATGGATCATCATTAATGGAAAGAATAATGTGGGAAAATAAGAAAATAATATCACCTGGTTTCTTCACATGTAAAGATTTTAAAGCTTTCGGGACAAATATTTTGAAGGAGGGTACTATGGTATGACCCCAAGGGGGTCATATATGAGGTTACATGTACATGATATGACCCCAAGGGGGGGCATATATGGGGTTAAATGTACATATAATGTGTAAATTTATATATGATAGAGTTGGCCTAATAATAAAGGGGTCACATGTGCAATGTGTGAATACATATATATAAAGATCATATATTCATTATTCACAAGTGATTTGGATGTATTAATGTATTGGGGTATTTGTAGGAGGTTCGTTTGTTCTTTGACTTATAATGTAACTCATCTCTCTTATTTTTATTAGAGTTGTGTTCCTTTCTTACATAGGTGTACATGGTGTGTACTTCTAGTTCTTTATGATATCTAAAGCATTTGGTTCATAACAGTTTGGGAGGAGATACCCATTATAATAATGTTTCTATGTGTTCTTTGGAAACGTACTACAATTTCTCCCATGTTCTATTGAAATATTCCTCACCTACCATTAACTTGAAGTTTCCTTGTGGTAATTCATCATGCTTCTAAAAAAGGGAGGTATGATGCAAAATGGGAATACATAATATTTAATTTTCCTTTTGTGGGATTCTTCTTCCATTTTTGCATTATCCTTATTATAGAAGGAGGAGAAGACCCATATTCATAAATCTCAATATAAACACAAACCCATTAAAATAATTACTTCATTTGAATTCATTTATGTGTGAAAATAGATCATACGACAAAAACTAGCATGTACAAACCCATCAAGACCATGGATTTCAAACCCATTTCATTCATAAATAGAATATAAGTTAAAATTGCATAATTTAAAAACAAAGAATGAAGAGCAAAGTTAAAATATTTAAATTTTAACCAAGATGATGAAAGCATTTTTCCACTCAATTATAGGCACCCACTACAAATGCCACCCCATTACCAGGTTATGATTCCACCAACCACTACATACATTCAAAAATTAACTTCTTAGTAAAATATGCTTAATGAATTTTAAATAAAGCACACAAAAAATGTAGGAGTTCTTAGGAAACATAAGATTATTTCTCCCCCTCGTTTCCCCCCTTTCATCTTCCCCTCCAATGGACTCATATTCACCACAACCATATTGGATATTTATATTGATTTTCAACAAAATAAATTTACATATATTGAACATACCACATAAGGTCTGCCACATGGTACATGTAAATCATATTTATAACAATTACATGCCAAGCCATTTACTAGTTGGGTTTTGGCCTTAAGCTTTGCTCTAGGAATCCATATGGCATATTTACATCACTTAGATATGGGGTCATTTTTTTAAATTCATATGGCTCAATTTCTATCATTATAAATACTTATTTACAATTTATACATTTTTTGATCTAATACATCGAAAGGGTCAAAACTGGGGTTTTATAAAACGCATGAGATTGAGAGTTGTATGAGCTTGTGGTAGGATAAGAGGGTTTTTTGTCCGGTACAAGATATATTCTAATAATTTTCGGGGAGAATCCTTTTTTGTAGAGTGAGAAAACATAGAATAGATTGAATTACCATTACCCACTTCTTTGAAATAACTAAAGTGACCATAGTTGAGCCACAGTCAAATTATTCCAAACATTCCTAGAAAACAATCCACATCTAAAACTCTTCATACCCACATTAGAAAACTAGAGGGGATGGTATCGTGAGGGACTATACAACAAATAAATGAGATCCTAACCTTGTTTTGTGTCTCACTAAGTGGAATAGGTCTATGACTTATTGAAAGTTGAGTGAGAAGCATGGAGAAATTATCCCTGAAGGAAATCATGGTAGGTGTCTAGTTCTGTCTATATTCTTGAGTACTATGGATTGGAGTAGACAAAATACATGTCTAAGGTCCCTTATTCATCAATAGTGGGAAAATTGATTATCTGATGGTGTGCACAAGATTATATATTGTACATGCAATGGGAGTTGTGAGCCGATATATGAACAATCCAGAGAAAAAACATTAGGAGGCAGTTGTTGGAGCAGGTCATTTTGGGACAAGTTTTGGGAGCAATGCAAGAGAAAAATGTGCAACAAGTTGGCCAAGGAGAAATGTGTGAAGAGGAAAGGAATATAGTTAGTGTACTCTCAAGAGTCAATGAGTATAGAAGATGAAAATTAGTTAGAAGTTGTTAGACCCTTTGGTCCATTTTGTAATGGGCTAAGCCCTAGTATCAATGTATACATATGTATGGGTTTTGGGTAGAATGGTGTGGTTGATAAGAAGAGAGGATCATATATCAAAATGGGATACAAAATTAATAGGTGTTTGAGAAGAAGAGAGAATGAACTAAGTGTGCATTATATGCACAAATGACTAGGGCATTTTGGGTAGAATTGATGTATCTTCTATGAGTGTTTTGCACACCTGTTGTAAGGACTGAATATGAATGAATAATATAAGAATCCATCCATTGTGGACGTAGCTCATTTTTGGGTGAACCACATTAAATTGATGTGTTATGATGTTTTTGTTTTCATGATGTGTTGGTTTACTTTGTTTATTGTGCACATATAATAGATTCTTGAGGGTTAATATGAATGTGTATCCAATGGTTCCAGACACATGTTGGATGATTAAGTAAGATGAATTTTTCATACGTTGTTATGCTATTATGATTTCATGCACATGGTGTTGTAGGTGAATCCCCCTACAGACAAGTGGATTCCCTCTTGGCCTGTAGACTCCTAAGACCAAGACAAAAAGTTCTTAAAATGGACACTGACTTCCTTTTAGATCTAATCAAGCTAATGAATGAAAGAGAAAGATAAAGATATGTACCTTATAAGCGATGTTTGTCCTTGCAAATTCCTAACTGAGCTTCGATCTTGAACTCCCTAGTAGGCCCTCTAAGCAAACAACGGTACAAAATACTCCCTACTCTACTGAGATTAGCTCAAACATAGATCCACCTACTGTAGACAAACTCATATGGAACAAGCATAAGTTTGAAAGAAACAGGCCAAGAATTGATTGTATTAATGAGAACAAGTAAAAGAACTTACAATCCTTTGAATGAAGGTGTAGAAACCTCTTCCAGTTCTCCTTGTCCAACCCCTTTTCTCAATCAATCTCCATTGATTGCTTTGATGACATCTCACTCATGAGATCATAATTTTGATGTAATTCTCAATTGTCATTTTGTTTTTCACCATGAGAAGACCTTCTTATATAACCTTGGAGAGGTCCAACCACTTGAGAAATATTTGAGATAAGTTGAGGATTCCTCTCCTTCAGTTGAGGATCTCCCCTAAGATCATGCCTTGACCATCTATTCGAATCCAACTACCTTCAGGAATTGAGGGATTCTTCCCTTATTTGCCTCAACAAATCCAAAATTTGCCAAAAATAGGGTAGTACTCCCCCAAAAGGGTGCACAAGGCGCTCAAGCACTCCCTCAAAGAGACTCAGGGAGTGCCATCACTCCCTGACAGTGGGTAGGGGAGTGCTCCTCTCCAAAATCCATTTTTTTGGGGTTTTCGTAATGTCAAAAGGCTTGTACTTCCTGTCAAGTGATTTATCTTCTTCCAAACTAACCTTTGAGGTGTCTTAAGTTTATTTATGATGTTGTTAGAGGCACGACATATGAAATATGGCAGTATGATGCTTATGACACTTGAAACACTTGTGGTCAATATGAGACACTTGCGGACAAGATGCAACACTTACAACACTCGTGATGATGACACTTGCGACACTATCGATGTGAGTAATTTTGAGGTGTAACATATTGCCCCCCAAAGTATGAAGTTAGAAGATGATGATGACTGAAGTACTTTGTAGAATTTTTCGAGCGAGGGTATGGATGTAGAGAAACCAGAAAAAGATGCACACAACCATCAAACAAATATTATGACATGTTTCAAAACCCAAGGAAGGCATACCTATGCTTGAGTGATAAAGACTTTTTAGGTATGACCGCCATAAAATACACTATGGATCCATAATTATATTGACAAAATGGTATAGCCACCACATATACGATGTGGATCTATACTCCTATGACCTGAACTGATCGTAGCCATGAAAAATACATAGTGGATCTACGAGATGACAAGACATAGCCACGACCAATACAAAGTGGATCTATGTAATATTATATGTGTCATAGTTCAAAAGAACTCCTTCTCAACCTAGGCAAAGTACATATAAGAGTGATAACTCAAACCAGGGTCTTCTTACTGATCCTGATGTAGTATGAATCTAACCATGTGAATAGATGTCCTGATGTCGAACATGGCATAAACCACTTGATTACCAATCAATGATGTAAATCATTAACAAGCACGAGGGAGATCATCATTGATGTCAATGATTCCCAAGGTACTCTAGTACATACCAACGAATGTGAATCAATGAGTTGAAGTCGAACATCCATGGAATCATCTGATCAAGGGTCAATGATGTAAACCCACTGTAAGACACGAGGAGGCCTGCCATTGAGGCATGTAGGTCCCAAGGTACTAACTGGTTTCTAAGTCTAGTTCCTGGATAATGTGCTGAAGTCGATAGGACTAGACTCGTTGAAGGAGGGCCTTGATGTATCCCCCATCAATGACACCAAACTGACATAGAGATGTATTTGGTAGATCAAATGAACATGGATTGACATGGGTATTGAAACAAGATATTTGTGATGGCTAACTCTCGAGGAAGATACTTCCCTTGAACACTGAGGCACAATAGCAGAAAATTGACATGGACCAAAACTTGATGATGCAATGGATGCTGTGACTTTTGTTAGGTGACACAAAGGAGTAAAAGAAACTCAAAGGATTGGCTTAGTGTAGAGGTTCATCGGATAAAAATGCATGCAAAGACAAAGTTTCATGTTCAAGGGTGATTGTAAGGGCTACTGGTAGTGTTATCAAAAAACTGCTTGGATTGCTTCTTTCAATTTCCCCCCCATGTAGATAGACGAGTACCTCTTTTTAATTTAACGATCTCAAGGAGGGTAACACATGATCAATATGAATCACCTTCGGTAATTCCCTCTTCCTTTGTTTAATGAACTAGAAGAAGTAAGGGTATGGGCTCTTCAATGTATGATTGTTTAAAAAGTCCATAGAAGGTAAACTCGGTGGTTTTTCATATTTAGAGAGTTTGAAAACAACTTAAAGATGAATCCAATGTTGTCCTTTTTCATAATGTTAGGCTCGCGAGGCCAAAAAAGAGATAAATTATCACTCAAAAGACGCCCTTTCAAACCTTTTAATGAGTGGGAAAGGAAGCAAGATCACTAGGCAATATTTTCATGTTTAGAGAGTCTGAAAATAGCTCAAAGATGACTCCAAGGAGTTCCTTTTTCATTTAACCATGCGGGTCCAAAAAAGAGATAAAAATTTACCTAGTCGCATTCTCATGTATTTACAAGCACAAGAAAGAACAAAGACTAATCTTGGCATGCCCCTAACTTTCAAGCTGGGGGATTAACTCTAGAACGATCATCAAAGACTGGAGACATGCCCTCCAAGCTTCAATTCATTCACCGACTTTGAGGTTGTCACCAATTTCTCTACTATATGGAGAAAAATGATAAGGGTGGATGAAATGAAGTTTCAAGAGAGGTGACTGTTTCATTTTTTAATGATCTTGACACAGAAAAAGAACTATGCTCAGGGCTCTATGTTCAATCCCCAGATTGTTGTTTCATTTTTTAATGAGCTTTCTATAGAGAGGAAAACTATGCTCAAGGCCTCTATTTCATTTTTCAACAAGCTTGCGATAGAGAAGAAAAATTGTTCTCGTGGACTCTTCTTGATCATGGCTTCCAAGAAAATAACGCTCTGGAAGACCACCATGTCAAGGGATAAAACTTGGTCATGGATTCCAAGAGATCTTCACTAGATGGAAGAAAATCACTCTGGAAGGAACATATGCCAAGGTCTGTGACAGGGTTAAGAAGATTAGGCTCCAATAGACCTACCAAAGAGATCACCATGTCAACTACCGGATCCAAATCATCGGAAGTTGAAAGCATGGGAGACAATGGAAAATTGATAGCAAGATGGGAGATAGAGTGTATATCTACCCGAATTTCTTCATGAGGGGGAAGAAAAGAGGATCGATGATGGTTATCATCCCGAGGTATCTCGTCAATGCTCAACATTTCCTTAATAAATTCATTAGAAGGAAAAATTGGGGAAATGCAGTCGATCGCAGACGACAAGGAACTTAACCGTCATGGCATCAAGTAACTGTCGAGTGCCAATAGATGTTGGTCATTTGATGAGGGAGAAGTGGATTGGATAGAAACATATGATGTTTCGGCTGGACTAAGTGGCATGGTGTCACCTAGTGCATCGAATTCCAATGGAATAGGTACAATCCAAGGGTCAGATGATTCCAAAGATTGATAAGCCACGGTCGAAATCATATCGACGATGGAAATATGATGTGTATTCGGTGGAAGTGGTGTAGGGAAGGTACCCATGAGGCTAGAATGTTTTAGTAATCCAACACCAATGCTTTCATACGTGATATTGTGGTCTCCCAAGAAATGAATATTGTTGGTAGCGGGAGCGCGAGCATCGGTCATGCAAAAATCTAAGTAATCAACAGTGACAATTTTTCCCTGATGAGGAAATTGTACACATTAAAAGAATGATGAGGCAACAATAGTCATATCATAAAAACAACTTATTCCAAGTAGCAAGTTTTAATTGAGGGGAGCTTCGACCACCTTGACATCAACAGTGATAGTTTTGCCACCCAATTGGATGGGCAGGGACTGTAAAATCCTATGGGGATGGAAACCTTTCCCATTGAAGGTGAATAACATCATTGCGGATTTGTTAAGTGCGGGTGACTTTAAACCTTTCCAACATGCTAAAGACATGACACAGGTTGAGGCTCCCTCATCCAGAATAGTTCGGTGGATTTGTTGATTGTGAACAATAACATCAACTTGGAAAGAAAGTTGGTGGGAGAGTCGAGATGCATAATTGTCCAGGTTAAACATGATATGGTTGGATGACTTAGTATCAACAACACTGATAGTAGCCAAGAGAATTCTACATTGATTGGGGAAGTGTTGTAGAACTTCTAATGCAGACATAACACACGGTTCTTGAGCCAAATCTTCAGCAATGTTGTAGTTCTGGGTGGCACATGAAATAGGATTAAAGGTAGCTTTCTGGATAGTGCTCTTAGGAGGGTGTAAGATAGAGTCGAATGTAGGTTTCTCAATCTAAAGTGGTCCAGATGGAGGATTAATTGATGGAGGACTAACGGAGGATGGTGATGGATCCAGTAAAGTACCATACCGTTAGTGTCTTTTCCTTTGTCAGGGTTACCTAGTGTGTTGTATGTCTTAGAGTGAGTGTTCAAATTAATCCCATTAAACATATAAATATGTGCACTCATCGAGGTATCATCATGAGGATGGATAGAACTACCCCCAGGAGAGGGAGTTTGAGAAACCATGGATTGCTACTGTGGAAAAGGCTGAGTAAGCACATTGGGTTGTGAATTTCCCTGGAAAAGTTTGGCCACTTCATTGTGATGTGGATAGTATCGAGTGTAGTGATTGTCACCACAAATGATACACGGGAATTTTAGTTTATGTTGTGGTTTATTTTCAGTAGCATGTGTTTGAGCTTGATTTTTTGGTTGTTCATTGTTATTAGTACTTTTTGATTTATTTTTTGTCTTCTTCTTACCTCCGGATTTTTGTGAAGGGGCAGAGTGAACTGTATTCAGCTTAGAGATCTGAGTTTGGGGGGAGGTAGAGGAAAGTGTGGTCAATTGGGAAGTAGATTGATTTTTGATGGAACCGATAAAAAAATCGGCATGAGATGAGGATGACAGCTTGTATGGATCAGTATTAGCTCGAGCAGCATTCATAATCAAATCATACAAAGTACCAGATTGTGAATAAACCAAATCTAAGTACTAAGCCCGAGCAATAGTTTCTTCCTCGGTGACCGTGCCACCCATAGCGACATCACGAGCGATCAGGGGTAAAAGTGATTTAGTGAACCATTCTGCCAATAATATGTTAGGAATGATTAACTTTATCATCCTTCGTCGTTGTCTCCACTCATGAATATGGTCAGAGATATGCACAGAGTCAGTTTGATGAAGGGTGTTCAAGAGTTTAGTACCTGTCTTGTAGTGGATAGGTAGTTGAAAGTGCATGAGGAAATACATGGAAAGGGAGTTGAAATCATGAAAAGAAGCACATGGTAGTTCAATATACCACTTTTCCACTGAGCCCGTAAGCGTTCGCTGGAAAAGATGCAAACATATAGAATCATCCATGAGGGAATTTGATGAACACCACAAATGGAAAGTCATCACATGGTTATTTGGATCTTCTCCAGATTTTCCATCAAATTTCGGAATATCAGAAGGAAGTTTAGCTGGAATAACTGGCCAAACCGGTGAATGAAAAATAGGATCATTAGTTAACCGAGACAAGTCTGGGAGATCTAGAGTCGTAAGGAAAGGTAGATGTCGGTTAATTTTTGTATGATACTAGTGTGGCATAGGAACACCAGTAGGACCATAAACTAGGTTAGATGGATAGTTATAACCAGTAGGTCCTCCTACATACGGTTGTTGTTGACCAAGATAAACAGGATTCGATGATGGCTGAGAAACATTTGCATAACCCGGTGGGTTCTGATCATTATAAGTCGGGTGATTTTCTTTCCCAGAAAGAGGATGAACATTGTGCCCTTGAGGAGGGTAGGGAGTAGATCCTGGAGGTAGATACACATTAGACCCATGGGGAGGATAAGGTTCTTGTCCTTGAGGACTCTAGGTGGTGTTTGGGATGTCGCCCGGATAATGTTGTCCATAAGATAGTCTGGAAGGAACATGATTTGATACTCCTCCTTGTGGGTTATGATATGAGTGCCCCCCAACATGGGGTTGGGTAAATGTTCCTATGGAATATACTCTCCATAATTTTGAAGGGTTTCCAATAGACGAAGGTTTCCCCCTTGCTAGTGGTGGATTAACGATCGGGGTATGACTGGGAAAGGGAGGCTTCCCTCCATGAAGAACATGAAAAGGGGGTTGTCCTCTGGGAGGGGTAGTCCTGCCATAGGATGGTGGTCTTCCAGGAGGGACAGGTCCGCTAGATGGTGGTTTCCCTCTATTCAGTTGTATTTGGTTGGCAAGGGTTTGCATTCTCGGGTAAAAATATGTCCCAGCAGGATCGTGCAGAACATGTGGAGTTGTAGAGTGAAATTTTGTAAAAGTGTGGGTAGGGATCGAAGTGCCTTGGGAATGAGTAGAGGTGATGAGTCGAACATTAGGATAGACTTTTGTTGACGCAACAGTAGGGTTAATGACCTGATCAATGGGGTGATTCATAGTTTGACCAGATGGTCCACTTTCAACAGGAGGGTCATGAAGATTAAAGGGTTGTCGAAAGGACTCAAAATTCTCATAGAGATCACGTCCTGATGAAGTCCTCCATACAAAATGAGCAGGTGTGGGATTTGTATCTACTGTAATGGTAGGACGAACAGGATTCCTATACTCATCACCAAAGGTTGGTTCTGTGGATCCCATATATGTTTTGGTAAAAGCTCTCTCGGGTAACTGTGGGACCTCTTCGTCTATGACGTTCCCAAGGGAGTCTAAACGAAGAAAAATTGGTTCAAGAGGGGTTACTGACACATGTGTAGTGCGAGGAGTGGGATTTTCAACTGTAACCAAAGAACCTTCTAAATTGTCCAATGGAGGAGCAAAAACACTCCCAACGTCAGATTGATTTTCTACCTCTCCATGGTAGTTGTCTTCTGGAGGGTTAGGAGGTAAGGGTTGGTACCCTTTCGGAGGCATTCCTTCCATCCTACATGATCGATGAAGACCTTTATCGTCTACAGGCTCAATTTTGGAGAATAATAGTACACGCTGAAAATCTAGGGCCAACTAACCAAACAATACAACATACGCTAATAAAATCTAGGAATCAAAACCAAGCAAACAAAAACTTCTCTCGATGATCGTACTAGTTGGTGATGAAATCCAACGTCACGTGATAAAGTCAAGAAGGGGCTAGGATATGATGGAATAGCTACAATGGTGACCTACTTAACGGACTTTCACTTTGGTGCAAGATTCCATGCAATAATTGTGGATTTACCCTCCAAGGAGTCTGAGTGAGTTTGACCAATGTCTATCCTAGGTACAGTGAGACTTCCCTTCACTATCACCTTGTGTAAGTACCTAAGGATTATGGAAACTACGAACACCAACTCCCAGTCATACCCCAAGCAGGTATAGTCGACAGTCTGATCTGAATGTATGGGTAGGATAACAAGTTTGAAATCAACTCGAGAGGCTCCCACACATAATCGTGGGTATACCTTCAAGTGGCCCCCAATATACGATCCGACCACTACAAACAATTGAACCACGGAGGGATAATATCCGTAACTCACCCGAATGCAACCTCGTGTGTAACCCCTGTGTGAGAGGGGGATCCCAGAAATCCTATAAGACAATTGGATTTGACTCTCCCTATCTCAGGATGCTAATATTCATTTAGAAAACATTGGAGATTTGTACTCACAGCCTAATCCAAAGTGCTAATCCTAGTCTAATGTTGGTGGAAGATCCTAAAAAGAAAAAATGTTCTAGATAATTTTTAATTAGCATTGATTTTATGGTTGTTCCTTACTCAAAGGGTGTATGACAATGAAACTGATGGTATGATGACTCAATTCCCCAAAATGCACAAGAATATGATAAGAAATCGTTTCTTTCAATGAATGGCTATTTAAGGGAAAGAGAGAAAGTTGTTTTCACTATCAAACACTTATATTCAATATCCTCAATTAATTTGTTTCTCACTCAAATCTGATGCAATGCTAAAATTTTCAGAAATGCCTTCTAATATCCAAACCAATCACTAAAATATGTCCTTTTTCTTATATGTGAATGTTAATCAGATGCAAGACTTCTAAATGCCAATCAGACTTCAAGATTAAACAATCAGAACCAAACTTCACACAAAACAAAAAATACACTCTCATCGTGAAATAGACAAAAAGGAAAAAGACAACCAAATTGCAAACAAGAACCAAAAACCTCAAACAAAAGAGAAATGATGGAAAGTTGACCTCAAATATCAAATGAAAAGTTCATAGACCTTTGGATTTCCTCACAAAAATTTTCACTCAGTCAGATAAAGGAGAAGAAAACAACAAGTTAACTCTAGGTCAGCAAAGACAAAGAGTGGATTTAAGGCAAGGAAAGAAGATATCAAAATCCCAAACAAAAGAGGGTGAATTCTCAGAAAAAGGGGTGTTTGAAAGCTAGTATCAAGATGGATTGAGAGTATGGGACCCTGAGCAAATGCCAAAACCCAGAAATAGCTTCAGAAGATGAAAATTATGGAGAATTTCTCACAAAAATGGGGTAGCGCTGTAGTGTAAGGGGAACCAAAGAATTCCAGTGCTCTGTGTAAGGCTACAAGGGAGTGCTAGTGCTCTGACAACAACAGAGGGGGAGCACTCTACTCCAAAAACTTAGAAAAAAGTCCAAAAACTCAAAAAATGAAGGAAATTCAGTCAATCAGGGTGGTCCTGATGACATAATGAGGCAATCAAACAAATTTAAGAATAAAAAAGACAATGTGGAGAAGATAAAATCAGTGGGAAAAGGGCCAAAACAATATCTGGGAATGGAATAAAAAATTAGAGCTCCTCCCTAGTGAAGTCGCCAATTTCTGTTGTAGGTGAATCCCCCTGTGAACAAGTGGATTCCCTCTTGGCCTCTAGACTCCTAAGGCCAAGATAGAAAATGCTTAACATGGACACTAACTTTCTTTTATATATAATCAATCTAATGAATGAAAGAGAAAGATAAAGATATGTACCTTATAAGCGACGTTTGTCCTTGCAAATTCCTGGTTGAGCTTTGATCTTGAACTCCCTGGTAGGCCTTATAAGAAAACAAAAGTACAAAAGACTGCCTACTCTACTAAGATTAGCTCAAACATAGATCCACCTATTGTAGACAAACTAATATGGAACAAGCATAAGTTTGAAAGAAATAGGCCAAGCATTGAGTGTATTAATGAGAACAAGTAAAAGCACGTACAATCCTTTGAATGAAGGTGTAGCAGGCTCTTCCAGTTCTCCTTGTCCAACACCTTTGCTCGATCAATCTCCACTGATTTCTTTGATGACATCTCACTCATGAGATCATAAGTTTGATGTAATTCTCAATTGTCATTATGTATTTCACCATGAGAAGACCTTCTTATATAACCTTGGAGAGGTCCAACCACTTGAGAGATCTTTGGGATAAGTTGAGGATTCCTCTCCTTTAGTTGAGGATCTCCCCTAAGATCATGCCTTGCCCATCTATTTGAATCCAACTACCTTCAGGAATTGAGGGATTCTTCCCTTATTTGCCTCAACAAACCCATAATTTGCCAAAAATAGGGTAGCACTCCCCCAAAAGGGTGCACAGGGTGCTCAAGCATCCCCCAAAGAGGTTCAGGGAGCGCCAGCACTCCCTAACAGTGGGTAAGGGAGTGTTCCTATCCAAAATCTAGTTATTTGTGGTTTTCTCAATGTCAAAAGTCTTGTACTTCCTGTCAAGTGATTTCTCTTCTTCCAAACTAACCTTTGAGGTGTCTTAAGTGTCTTTATGATGTCGTTAGAGGCATGACATATGCAAGATGGTGGTATGATGCTTATGACACTCGCAACACTTGTGGAAAGATGCAACACTTGCGAACAAGATGCAACACTTACAACACTTGTGATGAAGACACTTGTGACACTATCGAAGTGAGTAATTTTGAGGTATAACACATGGTATATTGCATGTTGAATGAATGCTAAGTTAGAATGAATGTTAGAATGGTCTACATTCCCTTCATAACATTGGAATCTTGGTTCCTACAGTCCTCATAGGTACCTCGGGTGAGACTTCACCTACTTGTGGGTGATTTCGAAAGGGACAGTATTTTTAGGGATTTGTTGGTTTAACCCCGAGTCTTCCCACTGCGTGCCAACAAATGGTTCCATTTCCAAAACCTAGATCTACGATTGAGGGGGATGTGGAGAAATAATAAGAAGGATATTGGACAATGGTTGGATATGAAGGAGATCGAGTTTGATGTAGATCATAATAGGAATCCACAAATCAGTGCAGAGAAATGGCTACAAAAGTATGTCTTTATAGATTTGCATGAAATTTTATTTGTTGATTTTTTGAATATTTTAGTAGAGTGGATCCAGAGACTAGTTGAACATAATAGAACATATTTCAATGTGGTTCTGATAAATTGGAATCCTGAGTTAATTTTGCAAGTCAATACTATAAGAAATCCATTATCACATGGAGTTGATTAATGGTTGAATAGTGTGCTCGGAGGGTACATAATTGAATTTTCTATAGATTGTACTAAGTTGTATAATGTTTTTGAAAGGGAATATTTAAAGGACCACGTGGAATATACCTAAAGTCACTATATACTTGGATTAATATGTTTTTGTGCAAAAGGGGAGTTATGAACGAAATATGAATGTTAAGTTCCTTTGTCGGGTACTGGGGTATGACCAGGGGATGGTTAGAGTGTAAAGAGGGATGAAGAGAAGGAATGAGGAACAAATGGTATGAGGATGTCGAGAGAATAGTAGTGTACGATGAAAAGATAGATTGGAGTGTTGTGCAGTGGTAAGAGATTTAGGTCGAATAAGAAGAGGATTGTGGATGAGAGAGAGGGGTACCATAGTGAGATAGAATAAAGAGACACTGGTGTAATACTCCATATCGAAGGAATTCTATGCATAGAAGAAAATATCTGTTAGTTCAGTTTGGTAGAAGAATATCCCACTCAGATCAGACACTACATCAAACCCATGACCCTGTGTGTGTTTCCAAAAATTGAGGTAAGAACATAAGATTTGTCAATTATAGTTGGTGAAGGAAGTAAAGATAGTAGTATGCAAGATACCAGATATATAAAATATGCAGAATAGAAATAAAATGCTAGAAATGACAGAATAGCAGTAAAATATCCAACATAATCTTCACAATACACAGAAATGATATATGAGATAGCAATAGAAAAAGAACTTTGATTCAGGAAGAAATGTTCACAAGCCTCTTTGAGGGGGCAACCTCCAGTTGAGTAGTACTCTGTTACAATAATATCCAAGCTAGGGTTCTCATACCCTCGCCCCTTATTTATACTAAATATGTCTATTAAGA
>CBVK0100211485.1:0-12018 GCA_900067695.1 Picea abies | reverse complement strand
ACCCAACTCTCTATACCTTGACCTCATCAGGGACATGCACTAAGAATGACAAGGAGCATACCACTCAAATACCACTAATCCAAATTATTTTGGGAGAATGATATGAAGGCATAAATTTAACAGAGATATAACAAATAAATACATAGAGATATGGAAAGGAACACAGTAATACAGTAAAGATGAGATTCTACTAATAACTGTCTGAAATACAAAACACTGTAAATGCAAAATCACACAAGCTAGATAGAATGGTGGTAGCTTATCTCTGAGAAGAGATGTATCAACTATGCTCATTTTCCAAAAGATGATTACAATGAGGCTCCAAAATCCTTTTAAACATAAAGTAGAAATGAGAAAACCCTAAACATTCAAAACCCTAACCCCGAGAGATGAAATGCCAAAAGGTTTGTGGGCTCCGATGGGGGTAATTGATACGTCAACTTCCTGAGGGCATAACTATTTCATACGAAATTTATTTGGGGCGCTCGATACCTCGTCGAAAAGGTCTATCCAAGGAAAACACATTCTATTTATCCTAGAATCTTCCTATCAAAACATGATAGGTGTTGTCGATCCAAAAAATTGTCATTTAGGGCCTCAAAACAGCCCCGAAAGTTTGGGACCCGAAAAAATGTATAAAAACTTCAAAGATGGAAAAACTATAATTTGATCTAGTGGAATAGGTGGGTGGCCACCAATGTCCACCTAGATCATAGAAATCTCTTGTTTTCCAAAACTCTACTTGTTAAAACTAATTCCCTTGTAAAAACGTGACTATCTAATTATTCTCCCTCCACACATACAAATTTCCTCTCTTTATCTTGCTTGATTGACTTACACTCTTCCCCAAGTTAATTTTACTTAGCCCCCATGCTCTCAATAACTATGGGATGTGACTTCTCACACCCACCCTCTTACATGAATTCAATGATTTGATTTGGAAACACTCAATAAGAAAATGGAAGGTTCATAGTAAGGATAATTTAGAAAGAAAAAGGTTTGGGTTTAATAGACATGGGTAAACTCTCCCCTCCTTGGACCCCTTCCCTCTCTTGTGGAAACTAAACCCCCAAATCTCTGTCCTTGTCCATCTACAACTAGCGATAAATTTTATTTGTTATACTCAATTTACATCATTTACATATTACATCGCTTGGCCCATGGCCATACATCATATTTACAATATACATTGTTGGTTTGGAGTTTGAAAATGGGGATGTTACATTTCCCTCCCCCTGAAAATTGCATTATCCTCAATGCACATCACTATACAATCTACATAATAATATATATTAAATATTACATCAAAATACTTTGATAATGTCACCACTTAATGACTCACACATCAATTCCAACCAGAAACTCTATTTTCCCCTCAACCCGCACATCCCAAGGAATGGGATCTAGTATCGGCTGGACAAGAAATATCAAATGTGTGCCTCCATGAACTCCAACTACCAAAATCAGAGTCTTTATTTTCTTATGTACAAATGTACATTCAATTTTCTTCAAAATTTTCAAAAATTTGTGAGTATGCTTCCCGCATGGTGTCCTCGTGCTCCCATGTTGCATCTTCGAAAACCTAGTACGTACATTGAACCTTTACCAAGCCGGTAGCTTTTTTCTTGAGCACTTTGACTTTGTGGTCTAGGATGCACATTGGTTACATTCGGAAGTCCCCTTCGTGTTCCACCTGGATCACATTCCAATCAATCACGTGATTAGGATCAGGTACATAATTTTTTAATAAAGACACATGGAACGCATTATGAATTGTCATGGGTGCAAGTAATTATAGCATGTATGCAACCGAGCCTATCATTTCTAGAACTTAAAACAGCCCACAGTATCTCGCTACCAACTTTGGGAAACTTCCCAAATTCAGCGAGCTTCTCTTGGATTTAAATTTTAAAAACGCATGCTCTCCCACTTTGAATTCTCCATGTGTTCTTCTTTTATCAGCATAGTTATTCTTCCTGTCTTCTACAACTTTCAAATTCTTCCCAATCTTTACCACATGTTATTCCATTTCCCTCAAAAATTCTAGCGTAATCACGACTGTCTTTTGGGTTATCTCAACTTACTGGTGTGTAGCATTTTTTTTCCATACAATGCTTCAAACAAACTCTTCTTCAATGATTCCTAATACCCATTATTGTAAGAAAAATCAACTAAATGGATATAGTCCTTCCACCTAGAAGGCTTGTCCATTACATACATTCTCAACATATCTTCAATTGTCTAGTTAATTCTCTTTGTCTACTCATTTGAATCCAGGTGATATGTTGTAATGGAATTCAAATTGGTCCCAAATCCTTTAAATAACCCCTTCCAAAAATTTTAAGTGAACTTGGGATCTTGGGCACACCATGTAGCCTAGAAATTTCTTTCATATAAATTTCTGCAATATTGGCTTCCTTATGAGATACTTCTATAGGAATAAAATGTGCAACCTTTGTAAGTTTGTCCACCAATACCATGATGGAATCAGGTTTCCTTGTTGTCCTGGGTGATTTGGTAATGAAATCAATAGTAACAAATTCCCATTTCCATTCAAGAATGGGAAATGGCTACAACAATCTTGTTGAATGTCCATGCTTAGCCATTACCTTTTGACATTCCATGCATCTTTCCAAAATAATCAGTGGCATCTCCCTTCATACTAGGCCAAAAATATTGGCCTCTTATAGTTGCAATAGTTTTCTGGTATCCTAGATGTCCATCTCATTGTACATATCCTTTAAAAACAAATTTCTCAATTCTTGATAATTGGGAACATAAACCCTATTCCAAAATAAGAGGATTCCATCCTCTTCTATCTTTCAATCCTTATATTTATGTTGTACATTATTCTGTTATAGGCTTTATTTAACGTGCACATAATGTTGATATATTGTTACAGCCTCTAGAAATATGTCTTTCAAATCTTTCATGTACATACTAATATTTGTAGAATGCATTTCATGCACCCTTATGCTAAGTGCACCATCCACCTTGCTCTCTTTTCCCTTTATTTTCTTGATGTCAAATTCATATTCACTGAGAAATTCCAACCATCTAGTTTTTCTATTTTTTAGTGTTGGTTGTTCAAACAAGTATATCAGACCACTATGGTCTTTCCTCAATTTACATTTTATTCGCATAAGGTAATTCCTTCACATCCTTCAAGCATGTACTATGGTTCCTAACTCTAATTCATGTGTGGCACAATTTATTTCATGCTCCTTCAATTTTTTGGACTCATAAAAAATTACATGTCCATTTTGTGTAAGGACTCCACCGAGCCCTTCCTTGCATGCATCTGTGCAAACAACAAAATCCTCATCTGGATATGCAACTTTTAAAATGGGTGCACTAGTTAGCAAATCCTTTAAGCACTGGAAATTTTCTTCTCACTTGGCACTCCATTCAAACTTTGCTCCTTTCTTTTGCAAAAATGTTATTGGGTGTGCAATATTGGAGAATCATGTGATGAATCTCCTATAGTAACCATCTAGAACCATAAATGATGTTACCTCTAAACAATTTATTGGCATTAGCCAACTTTTGATTGCTTCAATCTTTTCTGGATCCACTGCTATTCCATCTTCTGAAACAATGTGACCTAAATAATGGATCTATTTTTGATAATAAAAAAAGTGCATTTACTCAACTTTGCATACAATTGGTGCTCTCTCAAAACTTGTAGCACCATCCTGAAATGTTTCTCATGCTCCTTTTCTGTCTTGGAATATATAATAATCTCATCAAATAATGCAATGAAAAACTTGTCTAGGAAATCTATGAACACCCCATTCATTAGACACGTAAATGTAGCAGTCGCATTTTCCAACCCAAAGGACACCACTACAAATTCATATTGTCCATACCTTGTCCGAAAGGTTATTTTGATAGTATCTTCTTCTGTGATTCTCACTTGATGATAATTGGATCTCAAGTCAATCTTGGAAAATATCTTTGCTCCCTTTTGTTGATCAAAAGGATCATCAATCCTTCACAAAGGATATTGGTTCTTGATTGTAACCTTTTTTAGATGTCTGAAGTCAATACACAACCTTGGTGTTCTATCTTTTTTCTTGGAAAAAATAACTGAGGCACCCCAAGGAGAAACACTTGGGCATATGTACCCCTTCTTCAACAACTCTTGTAGCTACATTTGCAATTCTTTTAGTTCCGGTGTGCTCATTTTGTAGGGAGTTTTGGACACCATGGAAACTCCAAGAATTCAATCAATAGAGAAATCAATGTCCCTCTTTATTGACAATCCTAGAAACTCCGCAAATACATATTCATACTCTTTTAAGACCGGATAATATTCAATACTTGTCTCATTATCCTTCATTGGTTCTTCCATATGGGTTTCATATATCTGGCACCCTTTTCTAAAACTTATTTTCAGCTGCAATGTTGAAATCACTCAGACAAATCTAGGCCTTGGAATACCTTGCACAACCTTGAATTCCCTTCCTCCTCAAGACATGTGAAAGCCTTGTTATAACAATCTAAGAAAGGACGATGATGTTTTAGCCAATCCATACCAATCAAGAAATATGTTATGACAAGAATCACAACCTCCTTTTTCTTGTATTTTTTGCTTGTAAAGTCGTCTCTCCAAGAAAATGGGACCCCTCTTGTCTTTTATGAGAACTTCTTGATTTGTAAAGTTTCCTCAATTTTGATATGTGTTTATCATTTCTTCTAATAGGTCACCTAACTTTCGATTCAGTTTGGGTTGAATCTTTTTCTCCAAGACTTAGATCAATTTCTGGAAACCATTTTGACTATCAGATGAGTTCTTTTTAACTCCTCTGGTATATACTGGAGGAGTTCCCTTAAAGCTATTTGGTTTACATCGAAGGACTGCCTTCAAGGTCTTCTGAAGTGCTAAATAAATATTTGGAAAATTCAGTACTAACTCTTCTGGCCTAACCGGAGGATTTCTTACAAAATCCTCTAAAATACACCAGTGTACTTTGTAGTAACATCTTTGAAATCAAAGCAGTGAAACCGATCCACTTTGTGTTAA
This sequence comes from Picea abies, assembly GCA_900067695.1. Classification (NCBI taxonomy): domain Eukaryota; kingdom Viridiplantae; phylum Streptophyta; class Pinopsida; order Pinales; family Pinaceae; genus Picea; species Picea abies. The sequence continues at coordinate 6,992 of CBVK0100211485.1, read as the reverse complement.
TGCTTCTGTTTTACACCGGAGGAAGTCCCATCATCTCCTCCAGTGTATCTGAAGCACTTCCTTGAAACTCTTCTGAAATGAAAAGGCGAAACCGAAAAACTTTTTATTAAAACCTCTAGTGCACACAAGAGGAATTTCCACCATCTTCTTTGATGTACCCAACACCCTTCCAAACATCGCTTCTGATGTGAACTTTGAAACTCCTTCGGTCACATTAATTGTGCAACACAGCTATAAAAAGATACCCCCCCTTTATCTTTCGTTCATCGTTGTTATCTCTAAGGAAATAAAATATGTTCAGAGACCTAAAATTGAGGCCCTCAATATTGCAAGAGTTTTCATCTTCCCACATTATTCCCAACTCAATGGTTACCCATGTGGCACTTATCCAGGTATGCCCCAAAATATTACCTAAAAATTTTGTATCTTTATATATTTTTTACATATTAGGGTTAGACCAAGGCCACGATTTTCTTCCATCCATCCCCTCGACTTCGCATTGACTTATTGGTATACCATATCTCTTGCAATACCCAAGATCAAAACCACCTCCATGACTAATATGAGAGCCAGAACCTACATTCGAACGTGCGGCGTGATCTAACCCTAAATCACCCCTATCAATTGCTTCCACCAAATGGTATTGCAGTCATATACTCCTCGAAACTACATAGCATTTGTCTCATGTCGTGAACAGTGTGTGTTCAAGTCTACCTAGCCTCACCCCCCCTCTTTTATACACAGGGACTGTGATCCTCCCAAAGCCATTCGCCTGTTGAGTTCATGTCGGCACCTTTGTTTAAAATCCATATATTGGTCGATATTATTCACCTTGACTTCACTGCTACCAATCCATGGTTGTTACATTTTTTAATCTTTGCCACTAAATTCACCTGGGATCCCCATACTCAATCCCTAAACTCGAACAAAAACCCAATTCTGAGACTTAGTTAATTTTCAATAAATCTTTTGTAACTAGAGAAATTTATGAGATCGATTTTGGTACCATTGGAGAACTTTACAAGATCAACATTGGTGGTAACCGAAACACTTAATAAGTTTATCATTGGTGTTCTTCAAAGCACTTAATAAGATTGTCTTATATCTTTATCCAGAGAACTTTGTGTCATCATTTCTGGTATTCACCAGAGAGCTTCACAAGATCATTGTCAGTCTTCATCAAAGCATTTATTATGATCGTCATTCATGATAACTAGAGGAGTTGGAAATATTACCTATGGTCTCACTAGAAGACTTAAGAGAACCATCGTCGCTCTCTCTGGATCACTTAGTAAAATTTCCTTTGGTCTTTTTCCGAAGAACTTTATAAGATCGTCATCGGTGTTCTCTAAAACACTTAGCATAGTCATTTTTGCTGGTAATCGGAGCACTTAACATGACTATCGTCAGTCCATCGGAGCAATTAATGTGATCCCCTCCAGTTTATACGAAGGGATAGGAAATATTTCCTTCGTTATTCTTTGAAGAATTTGATAAGTTCAGCATCGATGTTCTGCAGAGAATTTCACATAATCTTCATCGTTTCATCTAAAAGGCTTAACACTATCACCTATGGTTTTAACCAGGGGAATTTATCCAAACTCCAATGGTGTGACAGATGAACTTTACACTAAACCCTCCAGTGTATACTAGAGAAGTTCCCACGAACTTCTATGGCTTCATTTCTTCCAATATAGCAGTGTCTTCACCAACCTACCTGGTTTTTTCACCCCACTCCTCACCAAAACTTAAATTCTCATAATGTCACCAATCATCCTTCCCAACATCAATTCAAGTGACTCTTCCAGTACTTAACACATGGGTTAAATAAGCAAATTGTTTTTTCATGCTTATATTTTATTGATTACAGCCTCGATCTGATCATGCTTATTTTCTCGCCTAGTTTGTTTTTGGGGTAATTTCAACTATGTGTTTCAGGTTCAGAATTTTTTCCACGAAAGAAGGTAACAAGCAAAGCTCCCGCCATAAAGGCCTCTGGGGGTGGTAGCCAGGATGGAAATGAACCTAACACCGCAAGATAAATTTATCATGATACAACAAGAATCTTAGAAAAAGGTGGATACTCACTCAAATTGGGAGACGTCTTCCAAATGTTTGAAAATAATTTTTTCCTCGTCGATGTTGAAGAACAAGATGAGCTTAAAGTTTTTAGGAATATCAAGAAATAAGTTATACATAGAGTAGTATATCACACTATAGTATTTCCCTGTGTATATGTCATTTCTTGGATTCTCAAGCATGAATATTTGGAGAATAGGTACATATGTAACGCTAGGGGAGATCTCATAGCTTCATTCTAGCATGTAGATCTAGAAAAATGTTACCATATAGAGAAAGAAACCTGGAAGTTAGATGATGAACTTCTCGATGGATTCAATTGCATGGTGAAAGACTTATTATGCATCCGGTACAAACCAGATAAATCATTCAAACATAGACTGATCGGCGGGTACCCCACCACCGCACTAAGGAATCCATATTAGTACATCATGGCTATGCTCTGAAGCCACCGCACTAAGGAATCCATATTAGTACATCATGGCTATGCTCTGAAGATTTTATAGAGAGCCAAACGCTTCCAAGTTTCCTTTGTCATATATTCCCCTAATCTACTACTGCATAGATGAAGGGTCATCATTCAACTGGGTTGACATCTCGTCAACAAACTTAATAGAGTTTGTCGCAACCCTCAAGGAATTCGAGCCCAAAACATTTCCATGTTTTCACATGTCCTCATATATTCTAGATATCATGTGCATGGCACACTAATATCCTATGATGGGATGGGCATGGCAGCTGACAGACCTGGCCATCCACATCTACTTCAAAGTGCTATGGGAGCACAAGTATAATACAGAGTACCACATAATATGTGACCACTTCCTTGCCCCATTATATGAATACACTTTCAGCACATTATCCCCATGCATGAATAACAAGGAATTAGTAGCAATTAGAAGGATACAGGACCGGTAATTAATGGAGCATGACACATACATCATAATATACAGAGCCACCAAAGATCCACATCTACTCCCCAGATTTGTCCCAGACAAGTTGGTGCTCTAGGAAGTGGCTTACCAGACAGTGATCAATGAAGTTGGGGTATTTCTCTACCAAGATGAGAAATCTATTTGGCCCCTGCTCCCATTATGTATTGGCTCCTACTCATTCACACCACCAAGCAAGGTCGGGATGAAGTGGATGATTTCTCTACCAAGATGAGAAATCTATTTGGCCCCTGCTCCCATTATGTATTGGCTCCTACTCATTCACACCACCAAGCAAGGTCGGGATGAAGTGGATGTTACTATAATATCTCTTCGAAGAAGAATGATTCAGAATGCATGACCCAAAGAAAGTGGTCAAGAAACACTGTAATAAGTATAGCATCCCATTCGGCCACATAGGAGGAAGATGAAATCCATTGCGGGGCTAGAACATATGATGAGGTCATTTTCAGGAGACAAGGCAAGCCCTTAGGGATAATTGCAGATGAAGAAAGATCCTGTGAAGAAGCTCAAAAGAAAGAATAAGAAAAGGAAGTAGGAAAGGCATCCATTGAAACCACATATATTCATTCCAGATCAGTGGAAGAAGAGGAAACATCTACGAACAAGGTAAGAACAAAAAAGGACAGGGTCCACAAAAAGAAGGAAGATTTCGAAAAAAAAGAAAAGGAAAATTGATGAAGCCAGAGCTAAGGAAAAAGTTTATGCAGCAACGACGGTGGCGATAGCTAAAATAGAAGCAGAAGCAAAGGAAACTTCCAAGAAAGAAGTTGAATAAAAGGCAGCAATTAAAATACTACAGTAGATGTAGTACCAACAGTAAAATTGACACCTAAAGCAACAAATGAGGTTGTAGACAAGGAAAATGAGGAGGAATAGTGAAAGAAAGATAAAGAAGTTTGAAACAATGATGCATCTCTGATGGACACATATATATCAGAGATATCAATAGGAGCTAATAGTAGTCACACTCAATTCGGTAAGTTGGTTCTAGGGATTCGCACCCCATACAAACCAAACAAGGTGCCCAATCTGAATAAGTTCAAATATAATAAGGTCATGGGAAGGATTGTATAGGAGAAAATGAGGAAAGTGTCGCTCACAGGAGGCAATCCAATATCAGTCCTCACACAGGCCCCGATAACAAAAAATGTTAGAGAGGATCCAATCTCCATAGCCTCCGCTGGCACCACTTTCACTATAGCAACGGAACATAACATCAAGAACTTATACCGCTAGAATCTAGAGAAAGATGATAGGATTAGAGAGTTGGAAGAGAAACTCAAGTAGGTGAAGATAGATGAGGGTATATTGAAAGAGTTCTTGGCAAGTGCAAAGAAAGGCAGGGAAGAACTAGAGGAAGCCATCATAGACATGTATCCCCACCTACACCTCTTTCAATAGACAACAACGATTATTATAGAACAACATAGTCAAGTGCAGGCCAAGAACACATGGTTCATCACTATTTGGTAAGGTTTAGGAAATATTGATAGATGGATTGTCAAAAACCCAGACACATTGGTTGAGCTCCCTTGCCCCTCAAGCATAGAAAGGAATATCGATTACGCTTCGTTGGACCACTGTCAGCAAGATGGGTAGATAAAGAGATGACCATATCAATGGAAATCTGTGCACAACAACACAAGGTAGCACAATTTTTAATTTGAAAGTGTCTTCTCCCTCCCTTAAAATAGCTCGGAAAGACCCTCACAATGGAGCAACTTCTGGAGAGAATCAAGTAGAGCACAAGTCGCAGGGAAGATATAACCGAATCAATGGTGAAAATGTACTTGATAGAGAAACATCTTATACATCCCACCAAATTCCACACAATGATCCAGGTGTTCATGGATACCTTAGAAAAATACATGCAGGCTCTCAATGACAAAACAACCATGCACGAAGCAGCTCTTGAGGAACTATCTTAATGCAGGATCATATCTCTCTATGACCAGTGAGAAATGTGGACACCTTACATTAGGGACAAGTTCCCATGAATAAGATGAAACAACAAATTTGAATTTGCTAACAAACACATGGTATTTCATCTTTTTCCCAACTACCCTAAGTTTCATCCCCATTCTCACACATGTCAATGGTTAGTGGGGGGAAGCTAAAAAAATTTATAACTACTCCTTGAGGAAGGCAAGAAGTCATTTTTGGGAGTTAGTAATAGTTGTATAAATAAAGGAATAAGCCCATTTTGTAGGGGCTCTTCAAGCATTGTACAAACTCAAGAAACTAAAGCCCATTTTGTAGGGGCTCTTCAAGCATTGTACAAACTCAAGAAACTATTTTTAGAGATAATATTGTGTTAACTAATATTGAGAAGCCCTCAGGGACGATTTTGATAAAGATAAAAACTGTTTGTAAATGGTTGTTAGTTGTCAACTATTTATCAACAGATTATTTACTATTTACAATGTGTTGTAAGGATTTATTGTTTCCCATAGACTATTCTTAAAGAAATTGTTATTTTTCTAACTGTTGTGTTATTCTTTCTCATGTTTATGTCATGAGCATATGATTTGTTGATGTATGTAGTAATATGAATTAAACTATTATGGTTATACATTTGCATACATGTGTTATCTAGCTTTGTATCTTCATAACAACTATCTAATTGGAGTGTTTTGTAGAGTTTAGTTTCCTTTCAAACATCCGGTTACGATAGTTTTCTCCTAGCTAGGATAAGGTAGGTTAGAGTAGATAATATTTATATTTATGCTTTTATATACTCTTCATCTACGTCTTCATTTTCATAATCATCCAACCATTCACCCACATAACTAATAATGGTAGCCAGGATAGAATCATGATGGGTTTCCTAAACTAAACGACGCATAGTCTAATGGGGATCATGTATCATGGAGTACCCCTTATTGTTGCAAGGAATTTCCACCCTATCAACGGAGTCATCAAACCCAAGTGGTATGATGTTCAAATATGTACTAGTGTTTACTCCATTGATGTTTACTGGGAAATCATTAACAAGCTCATTGATTCTTCTCTTGGTTCCAATAGCTAACTGAACTAAACAAGATTTGTCATGCTTACTTTCCTTCAATTTAAATCTTTCAACTAGATTTGGATCTATATAACTATGAATAGCTCCATAATCAATCAAAATAGATAGAGGTTGATTATCAATCTTACCTTCCACTTCAATCATGTGGGATTGGTAGTCTTCTTGTCTATTGTCCAAGGTTGCATAGATCCTTGGCATGTTTTTGTTCGCGTCCTCTATTGTCTCCTCTTTCTTGATGCTATGCACAGTCCTCATAGTATTTCCCCGTTGAGGACAATATTTATACATGTGATCTCCTTCACATCCCCAACAATTTATGGGCTATTCCATTGGCCTCTTTCCCAAAGAATCTGTCATTTTATGTTCAACTTGACATGGTTGTCCTTGTTGATATGCTTGATATCCATTCTTGATTAAAGATGGCTTGAACCCTTTCTTCATCTATTCCCTATTTCATTTATTCTTTCCATCCCATCCTTTTGGAAAGTTGGCCTTCCTCTATTTTTCTCATACAAATATTTATCCTTTCTTATGGATTCTTCCAAATTTTTGGGTTCATCAAACTGAATTGTATCCTTGTAGAAGGATGGAAATCCACTCAAGAACCTCTGAATTTTGACCTTCTCATCCCTAATAAATCCCACATACCTGAGAATTTCTGAGAATTACCTCTCATATGCATCCATGCACATTTTCCCAAGTTCAAGTTCAAAGAAATCTCTCATCTTCTTGTCATAATATTTTTTTGACGAGTATTTTTGTTGGAAATATTTCTTGAACTACTTATAATTGTTGAATTTTTACAACTTCAGGTGATCTAAAAATGAAGAAGACTTGAAAAACTTGAAAATTATTGAAAGTGAATGTTATGTGTTTTAAAGAAAAAGGATCAGTTTGCAACACATAGATTAAAGGATTACTTATGCAAA
>CBVK0100211476.1:0-15876 GCA_900067695.1 Picea abies | reverse complement strand
TTCTTGTAAATGATCTCATAATCATATCCAAAGAGCTTAGTCACCCATTTTTGTTTCTTTGGGGAGGAAATGCGTTGTTCCATAACATACTTGAGGCTTTGATGGGTTGTATTAATTTGGAAGTGTTTCCCCAATAGATAAGGGTGCCACAACTCAACAACATGCAGAATAGCCAACATTTCATTTTGATAGATTGATTTTCCCATATTTCTTCCAGATAGTTGCTTGTTGGTAAAGGCCAAAGGCCGACCCTCTTACATAAGGACAACACCAATTCCTTTCCTTGAACTATCACATTCCAAGACAAAGGTCTTTTTGAAATCAGGAAGGGCCAGGACTGGAGTGGTGTACATGGCCATCTTCAAGGTTTGAAAAGCTTGAGTAGCGGTTGGAGTCCAAGTGAAAGAGTTCTTTTTTAGGAGAGCGGTGAGAGGTGCTACAATCTTTCCATAATTATTAACAAACTTGCGATAATAACCTGTTAAGCCTAGAAATCCATGCAAGATTTTGAGAGTCTTTGGGTGAGGCTAGTCTTGCATAGATTCAATATTTTTAGGATCCACCCTGACACTGTCCTTTCCAACTAGATGACCCAAGTAATCTACTTCTGAGGTGCCCAAAGCACATTTAGAATGTTTCAGGAAAAGTTGGTGCCGAGAGAGTAGATGGAGAACTCGATCCACATGAGCAAGATGGTCTGTCTAGATTTTTCTATAGATGAGGATATCATGAAAGAAAACTAAGACAAAATGACATAGAAAAGGACAAAAGACATGATTCATGAGGGTTTGGAAGATGGGCGGGACATTACACAAACCAAAGGGCATGACCAAAAACTCATAGTGGCCCTCATGAGTTCTAAAGGTAGTCTTGGGAATGTCTATCTCTTTCATAAATATCTGGTGGTAGCCCGAACGAAGATCAAGTTTAGTAAAGAATTGGGTGCCACTCAATTCATCTAGGAGATCATCAATGATAGGAATGGGAAATTTTTCTTTAATGATAAGCTTGTTAATGGCATGGAAGTCAGGACACATTCGCCAAGAACCTTCTTTCTTCAGGACCATGGCCATAGGAGAAGAGTAGGGGATCATACTAGGGAGGATAACACCTGCATTAAGGAGTTCCTGGACCATTTTCTCAATTTCATTTTTTTGAGAAAAGGGGTGGCAATACAGACATATATTAGGAGGAAGGCTTCTGGGTACAAGGGGAATGGAATGATCATGAACACCATGGTAAGGAGGGAGTCCCTCGAGAGTGGAAAATACCACTTGATGTTTAGAAAGGATGGCTTGGAGGTCTTGCAACACTGAGGGTGTCTCTGTTGCTTGTATGACATGGAGTTGGGAAATAACACCAGAATGACCTTTTTTGAGTAGATTTTCCATGCAATGGGAGCTAATGATCTCAGGTGAACTGACAGTGATACCATGGAACTTATATTGGCGGCCCTCCTGGTCAAATTGCATGGTTAATTACTTAAAATCCATGAGGATGGGACCCAAAGTCCTTAGTCAGTTTGTACCCAACACAATGTCACAACCACCCATGTTGATAGAAAACATATGAGATTTCAGGTGGTAGTCACCAATTTGGAGGCGCACATTTTCACAACGCCCTCCACATTTCATGGAGCCACCATTGGTAATCATGATTTGGAAATTATTGACGGCATGGATGTAGCAATGAGTTTCTTGGGAAATGTGGTGATGAATAAAATTATGGGTGCTTCCACTATCAACCAGAATGATGACCTTTTGATGCTTGATGTAACCTATTAGCTTGAGGGTTTAGGGAGTGGAGAATCTAGTGAGAACATTGAGGGAAATGACTGGTTCTACTTCAGGAGGGTCTGAGGGAGGGGTTATGTCAGTGGTTTCAGGTGACTCAGACATAAGGGCATTTTCAACATCCTCTTCTAAAATATCCTCGGAGATGGCCATAAAAAGATTTTGTTCCTTATGCTTGTGGCCCGAGAAATATTTGTCATCACAATTATAACAAAGGCCTTTGAGTTGGTGTTCAACCATTTCATCCCTGGTCAATTTTTGGATCTTTAGTGGAGTGAAGGGAGTAGTGGGATTTACTGGTTTAGGGATAGGGATAAAGGAGGGTTTCTAGTTTTGAGAAGATACAACTTGTTGTGCTTATTTATCTCTTTTAGTAGCCTCCACCCAACTCTGAGGCCTATCCATGAGGACATGGGCCTAAATGTCATCCTTGAGGCCACTAATAAAACACTCTCGGAAAAAGGCATCAGACGTGCCCTCTGTCCGAAAAGCCAGGCACTCAAAGGAAACTATAAAGTATTCCACTTTTCTTGATTTTCTCAACTTTGTCAAATGGCCCAAATGGTTGGTGTCAATGTCAAAGCATTCATAAAGCTATGCCACAAAGTGTGTCCAAGCAATATACCCTTGACGAGAAGTTTTTCTCCATTGCCACCATTGCCAACATTCTTGATCTATATGGAGAACACCATACTGGAGTTTGCCCAAGTCATCTGTAATGTCGTATAAAGAGAAATAATGTTCCATTTGGGTTACCCAACTAGTGGGGTCTAAGCCATCAAATTTAGTCATATCCACCCACGGAAGGCATAGGTCACGTTGAAAGTGATGGTGTTGAAAGTTATGGGAATGAGAAGAATGTTCACCTTCAGTATGTGGAGGTGAGTTAGAGGAAGGGTTATCTGTAGGGATATGCAGCTTGGTGTAGAGTGTCGAAAAGACAGATTCAAGATGGGTGGTCAGGTCTTGTTTGATTTCCTCCATTGAGGAATACATGGTTGTATTGATGGCGATAACATTGGCACTAAGTTGTTTCACTTCTTGTTGGGTCTCGGTGAGACTAGATTGCGAGGTATTGAAGTCAGCTTCCAAGTCTTGGCTACGAGTATGGGCCATGAGGATGAGGGAACCGAAAAGGGGTGGGTGGGGTCAAATTTTGTTTTGAAAAATGATATGTATGAATGTAATAAGGGAAAATAGATGAATCCAATGGAATAGGTCTCAAATAATAGTGAACAAATTTCCATACATTTTTTTTTACACCTGCGGAGTTATACTCCAGTCTGAAGAATACTGCAGTGATGAAATTCCCAAATTCTTAACCAGAAAGAAATGTGTAGTTACTTGGCAACCCAAGCACAGTTTCGTGACAATAGATCTTGTCTTTTTTAATTTGTTTATGTTTCTATCCCCAAGGGTTAGGTATTCAAGGATTCTACAGACAAGGGTTTTCCCTATGCTATAGCTCTCTGATATATGTGTAGGGTCCAATAGTAGTACTCAACCCAATATTGCAGGGAACTAACTAAGGAGGATATAATGTACCCTTAGCCGTACTACCCGACTACCCAGGTACTAGAGAGTATCTTCTCGAGTGATGTTCTCGGTGGAACTATAATAGTCAAGCAACCAATTGATTTATCTAAAGAAGGCTTCAAGAAATCTAGGTTGATCCATACATAGGTGATGTCTAATGTGATACCACTCCAAGGGGTACCAATAGGGGTTACAAGGGTGGCCAATAGATTTTTTCTTAAGAGCCACTTGTATTTATTTTGTGTATGAATCCCTCAACCACGGGTTCATGCGTGTAACGACAAATCTTTGTGGCTTAAAGACACCAGAATACGTCTCTACCCTAAAAACCAATTTATCCACAATTTCTGCCAAGGAAAGTGCTCCGATACCACTTGTAATATACCAAATATTAAAAGTATGCAGAACATAAATAAAATTCTAGAAATGGTAGAATAACAACAATATAACTAGAAAAATCACCACAATAACACTAAAATGATATAAGAATAACAACATAAATAACACTTTGATTCTGAGAGCAATGTTCACGGGCCTCTTCAAGGGGGAAACCTCCAATTGAGCAGAGCTCTATTACAATAATCTCCAAGATAGGGTTCTAATACCCTCAACTCCTATTTTATACTAAATATGTCTATCAAAAGAAGCATATAGAGGAAGATCCTTCTAGAAGCAGAAGCTTCTATTAGGTCTTCTTACATTCGACTTATTCTATTTTATTGTAAGGCCTTACTAATATTGACCTTTATTACATCTGAATATATTGTTCTACCTATGTGCGGGTTAGGACCCTAACATTACCACTAATTTTTTTCATAGCATTCATTTACTCCCCCCAATGCTCCCCCCATTAAGGTGTAGGAAATTTTTATCATTATACTCCCCCCTTTGAGTTGAAAGAGAGTAGCATTCTCATTTCAATGTTTGTCGCAAGATGTTTCTTAATTGAGATTGAATTATATGTTATCCAGGTGGATATAGGTGGCCACCCACTTTTTCCAACTGGCTCAAAACATTTTTCTGGCAATTTTGATAATTTACTATTTTTGGTAGTTTTTCGAGTCTTGAACTTCGGGAGCCATTTTGAGGCCCTAAACGACGTTTTTTGGGCATCTACCAGTCGGAAAATAACTTCATGATCATCATAAAATTTTCTACCAGTAGTTATAGTCCTTAGATAGATATTTCTAACAATGTATCATATGTGTCAAATGAAGATAGTATGCCAAAGTTACGACCTCGGGAAATTGATGTCCCAACTTACCCAATCGGGGCCCACATGACTTTTGGTGCTTCATCTCCCAGGGTTAGGTTTTTGGATGTCTAGGGTTTTTGACATTACTTTTTATTGAAAAAATTCCTTCAGAGCCTCATTGTAACCATGTTCTTGATAATGTGAGTAGCCGTTACACCTCTTCTCAGAGATAAGATGCCACCATTCTAGCGAGTCTTTCACTCTATATTTTTACAGTTTGTACATTTCTTTCATTAATAGAAATCATGTATTACTGTATCTTTGTGTTTATGGTTTCATCTCTGATACATTTATGTTATATTATTGGATATCAACAATATCTTTATGCATTTCTTTATTATATCTCCGCTCTCATTTCATGCCGAAAATAATCTGGATCAGTGGTATAAAAGCAGGCTGCTCTTGATCATTTTTTCAATGCATGTCCCCGACGAGGTCTGAGTATAGAAAGTTGGGTCTCGAGCTTGTCTCTCTTGAAGACAATCGCTCACACATGCCAAAGAAACCCTCCATGGCAGAGGAAAATAAAAATGATGGAGTAGGCGATCCTATCAATCTATTGTTTGAGAAAGATCTCACGCGATAGAGGGACGAAATGATGGAGAATTTTTCCCACATCCTTCAACGCCTACATATAGAAATAGGTGCATATTCATCAAACAACCACTTTGGAAGCACCTCTCCTTTCAAGGTACATGTTAATTTTTATATTCTTGTATTTGAAGGTTAGATAGATGTAGATGCTCTAGACAAATGGTTAAATATGTTAGAAGGTTATTTCTTTGTTCATAATTTTTCTGATAGGGTAAAGATCACCTTCATACTCCTTAAAGTTCTCCCCCATGTCAAACATTGGTGGGGAACTTACTGGGAGCAAATTTTTATAGAGGAGTCTGGAATATATGGGGCCGATCCCACTTAGGATTTTTTTGTGGATGTGGTAAAGGAATAGTATTACCCTGTTGGAAACTATGAGGACCAGTACATGAGATGGACCACACTGTGGAAAGAGAGGGGTCGAGCAGTTCTAGAGTTGACCAATGCCTTCCATACCTTGCACACCAAGATGGGTATCAAATAATTCGAATGACATTTGGTTATGAAATACCATGGGGCTCTACAGAGATACATCCAAGCTAGAATGGATTTTATGGACATCTCATAACTCGATGTTTCTTATCGATATGCTTTTAAAATCAAGAAGAAATTTAAGAAACAAAACAAATGGTAGTTTGGGTATGCAAATATGTAACAACCAAAGTATGATCAAGATGGCCCTAACAAACAGTCTCTCGAAAACTAGTCCAAGAAACAGGAAAAGAAGGGTCACAGAAAGACAAAGAAGGACACTGAAAAATGGTGTGATTTCCACAAACTCCCCTGGCACAACACTGAGGAATGCCACTCAAAATAGTCATTGATGGCCGAGGTCAAAGACAAGGAGTTGAACCCTGACTTAGAATCTGATTATGAAAATATTGGTAAAAGACAGATCATCAATGTAGACCCCACTGCTATTGTCACGACCGCATCAATTCAACCATAAGAACCAATAGATCCTAAAGAGGGGAAGCACCTTTTTCATTCATAGATGTGGGTGAAGGGGACCCTGCTGCATTTTATTGTTGATAGTGGAATACAGAAGAACCTCATCTCAGAAGGGGTCATCAAACAATTGGGATTGTCGACAACACCACACTCATAGCCATACAACATCGGGTGGCTTCGCCAAGGACGAGATCTTCGTGTCCGCCAAGAGTGTCAATTGTCATATGCCATCCATCCCTTCAAAGATGAGGTATTATATGATGTTTCCCCATTGGATGTCTGTGATGTTCTCTTGGGGAAACCATAAATGTGAAAGCTCCATGTTGTTTATGATTCTTGACCTCGTAGTGTCATTGTTACTTTGGGGGTTCATCTCTACAGAATACTAGAGGTAGTTCCAACTACTGTCCCACCTAAACATTGTCGCAAGGTAGTATCTCATACTACAAAATTCATATTCTTCACAATCTGTTCAAAGGGTGAATAGAAGGATACTGCAACCACTACAACCTCGGCCCAAACACCTTCTTTTAAACAGAAGCAGGTCGACAATATTGCACCAAAGTGTAAAGATTCCATCTGCACACAGGCACCTCATGTAGCTAGTCTGGTTAAAAAGGTCCAACCCTTCCAACCGCATTTTTATAACCCTAAGCACTAGACATGCTTACCTAGCATCAGGCCATCTCAGATTCCTTCTTTGCCAAAGCACTACTAAAAAACTCTTCTTAAAAACCTCTTTTACAAAGGCCCATGTGCCCTACTCAATTATTGCACGTGTGTACATGCTAGCTGACCCAAAACAGCCCGCGCGTACCTACAAAAATACGAAAAAAGGAAAGTTGCTGATGGAACACACAGATTTGGGTGAGTTAACTAAACCTTCTGACCATGCATGGCCAAGGGTTTGACCAAATACCTAGCTTCTTCTAGCCTATAAAAGAAGGTTTAGGGGTCCCATTTGGAAGAGGAGAATCATAGTAAAGAAACTATACCCAATTGTGCATTCCCTTTGTCCCAACCCTTTAGCCATCCTTGTGCAAAGAGAAAGATAGAGAAAAGAAGTTGGAGGACAATTGAAGAGGAGCCCAGGACTAGGTTCATGGAGAAGTGGCCGGATTCATCATTGTAAGTTTATTTGTTGAAGTTAGTAATAAAGAAGTACCTTTCCCATCCCACCATATGAGGTTTTCATGGTTTATTGCATACTTTTTTATTGAATCTCTAACCCATTAATATATATATATATATATATATCAAATGCATGTGGAGTTTGTTATTTGTCTTGTGTGAATGCAGGTCATCCTTAGGAGGAGAGTTGCAGTCAAAGAGAGATCAAGCATGAGGAAGGATCGATATCAAACGCCCGAAATAAGGTATGCTCACTTGATTTTCTTAACTATGTATTTTCTTAAGAATAATGGGGATTAGGTATGGGATGATGGTAGAAAGTAGAAATCTTTAGGTATTTTATGCATGCATAATAAAACTGTAAGCGCTAGTCCATAGAGGTATTTCCCACTCACAACAAAATTGGTGACCATACTGGGGATAGTCTAGGGTTTCTAGGAATTTTTTTTTGGGTATTTTTAAGAACTAGTTTCATCTCCTGTTTTTAAAGTTTCAACAAAAGTCCAAGCTAACAGAGATTTTGGTCTTCCATACCAGTTATCTCTGTTTCTTTGCTTGACTGTATTTTTTTTTTCGAGACCCACATAGGTATACACGACCTGTATAAGGTCTACACGCGTGTACCTACTCCCTTCATTATCATAGCCCGTGTGTACACACTAGCTGAGGAAGTGTCAGTAGCGTGTATGATTCTAGAAAATTTATTTTAAAGAGGCAGTCATCCTCTTCCCTATTAGAATTAGTCCTTCTTAGGGGTTTTCTGGAACTCTTTCTAGTCTTTGTTGTTTGCAGTCTATAGCTTAGGTTTCACCTTAGATTTGTTTGTTCTATCAATTTTTCCTTGAATTGTTTTCTTTTTACTATTAAAGCAAGTGTCTGAGTCTTCAAGAGATTTTGGTTCTCAGTACCAGTAGTCTCTACCTGGGATGGATTTCTTGGCTTTTCATTTGTCTCAGAGTTTTAGATATACACGTGGCCTATATAAGGCCAGCACGCGTGTACACGCACTCTGACTTTACACAGCTCGCGTGCACACGCTTGTTGTGGAACTGTCAAAAGTGTGCTTGTGGAGAGAATTTTTGTTGAAGGTAAGGCAGTCATCCTTTCGTTTAACAAGAGTTATACCTCTCAAGTTTGGGTCTCTGTCATAGTGGTCAGTAACTTAGGTTTGATCACAACAATAGCTTTCTTTTATCATTTAGAAGTTTTCCTCAAAATTTTTCTTTTATAGGGTTTTTAGACAAGTGTGATTTTTAAAGTGACTCTTTGCGATCTGTGCTTAGGCCAAAAGTTTTCTTGGTTTTGACTTGTTGATATTTTTCCTCTTTGCTTTGTGAGCATTCAAATAAAAAAAAATCTTTTATTTCTTTGTTGGTTAAAAAGTGTTGTTTTGCATTAGTAACCAGAGAAAAGTCTTTGCTTTCATAAGTTCATGACAATTTACTTAGATCATAAGTAGCTCATAGTCGAGTGAAATCCTTCTTTGAGTTTTTTGTTCAAAGATCTTAGAAAAAATTTTAAGTTTGAAAAGTTGTTTAAGAGTTGAGTGAAGTAAATGTTTTTGTTTCCATCTTTCTGTTTATTTTGCTTTTGTCTTTCAAACATCACTAGTTTCACTTTCATAACCTTTGACTTAAGACAAGCCATAAAAATTAACGCTAAATCTAAAATTCATTAGAATTTTTATGTTTGTAGGGTCAACCAACTAGTTTAGGATTAGGGCCTTGAATTAGGTTGGAGAGGAAACTCTTCAAGTCCATTAAAATCAAACATTGGAGTCTGAGTTAGGGAGTGTCAAAGTCCAGTATCATGAAAGTTATCCGGGACCCCCCTCTAACACAAGGGATAAACATGAGGTCACGTGCGGAAATGTACTAGAGATAACCCCTCCAAAGTTGGACCAATCGTAGTGGAGAAGACATATAGAGGGCTTGTCTTGGTATTCCATCGATTGTATTTTCCATGGAGTTTCGTGGGTCTTGAATCTGTTCGAGGTCCTCAGTTGTCTTCTGAACCACTTGCTTTCAATACCCTTGACAAGTTTCAATCTCGATACCCTATTCATTGTGGTCTACCCAACTTTCGACTATACTCACTTGGTGACTGTTCGCGCGCTAGCAACCTAGTTGCCTATATTTTTAGGGGCATACACAGGTGACTGTGGGGGTATACCGTGGTACCTAGGATAGACATCGAGCCATGCTTTGCAGAGTATACCCAGAGGGTGCTTTCATGTTCGAGTTGCACTTGCATCGGTAAGTTTCTCTAGTGTTGGTTGTTGTAGCTGCTCTTCCAATTAATTTAGTGTTTTCTTGTTTTATCTTGTAGGGACTTTTTTTAGTGTGTGTTGTTTTTTTGAATGAATAGAAAACCCTAGAGTGTCTTTGATCTTCTCACACAGTGGATGATCATGAGCTCCACTGGTCACGAAGGCTTCTGGGCCTATTAGCGGTTAGACTGGAGCCACCCCCACCACCACTAAGGTGAAAGCTAGACCAACAAGGGTCTTTTGAAGCGACCGGATCACAAGAAATTGTGCCCGACCAACATCTAGAGGAAACGACCATTTTAGACTTTGGAGTGAAAGATATTGGTCCACTTAAAACTCCAACCAGTGATCTTTCGGTACCCATCATCATATCGATTCACCCTTACGAGTGCTAGACAATGTCGCACACAACAATTGAAACAAATGTTGTAACTCCCTATGGGAATTCTTCAATTCCCACTATGGTTGTCACCACAGGAGAGTTTCCACCTCCTAACCCACCATCATTGGTCCGATCCACCATGGTATCGACTGCCTCTACCTCACACAGTGGTCCAATCCTGTCTATGGCGGCAGCCACAACCCCTTTCACACTAAGTGCGACAGGCCCTCCGCTCTCATACGACATGCCTAGCTCAGGTACAAGTCTTGTACTTTCCTACTCCACTTCATAGAATTTAGGTCTGGGGGCAGGGATATCTAATGCTCCTTTTCAAGGCCACATGGGGGGCACTTCATCTCCTTTTAACACTTTCCCTTACAGGGGAGGTCATATACCTCCTTCGTCCCCTTCGCTCAGTGGAATGCATTAGTAATCCATCGGGCCACCTGCACACCATAGTTTATTTGGAGCAGGGAGTCAAGGACCTCCTTTGCATAATATGTCGGTCGGTTCGAAACCATTTTATTTGTTTGGTGCATTTGGTAATAATGCCTTCTCGTCAGCTGCTTTCTCGACTGGGGGCAATCCCGGTTTTGGAAAACCTATTCCTATGCAAGGTACTATTCCTACAAAGGGGGAAAACCCAGGAACTTCTTCCACATCAGGGGCTTGCAATTCTTGGCAGGGATCTGTTCCCTCATCAGGAATGCCGGTCTGGGGCAATTCTTTCCACAATCAATGGAACCCCAGACAAGGTACTATGCCTATCCCCATGGGATCGGCATGGGGCAAACCTTCCCAAAGTCCTTCGAATGTAATGCACGCCCATCCATCTACGTCATGTTTTGGGAATCAGACAATGATGTATCCTCACACGTAGAATCTGTATGCTGGTCATGGCCATCATTTTTACCAGAATCCAGGCCAACAGCCGAACTTTTCCTGGCAACCTAGTGCTAGTCAAACTCCAGGTCCCTTTTTCCCAGGTTATCACCAACAACCCAAAATACCTTTCCTGGCAACCTTGCATTTTCCAGACTTTAAAATGTTGTTGAATGACCCTATCTATCATGATCCGCATTGGCCCCCTATGTCGACAAAGTTGCCTTCGCACATACCAAATTTTGAAGCCAAGCCGAATGAAGATCCACGCAATCATGTGACTACCTTCCACGTTTGGTGCTCATCTAACTCGTTGAAAGATGGCTCTATACATTTTCAATTGTTTCAATGTAATCTCATTGGGAGTGCCACGAAATGGTACATTGTGCTCGACCGCTCAAAATACTCTTCCTTTAGCGAATTGGCAATGGCCTTCTTAAACCATTTCCAATTACCTGTGAGATACAACATTGGCACATAATTGTTGGCCAATTTCGCATAGACAAAAGAAAACCATATCTCTGATCACATCCAAGAATGGAGACGCCAGAAGATTTTAATTAACATACCAGTCCCACCATCATTCCTGCTCGAGTGGTTCCTTAAGTCTTTGGTCCCACAGTTATCCAAAGACGTCGTGACATCAGGGGTGTTTTCCAAAGAAGACGCCATCATGAGAGCTCAACATATTGAGCTCATCTATTCTCAGTCCGATTTATTATATGATATCTTTCCAGATGCGCCATGCTCAATACTTGATAAAACTAGATAGAGAGCTGGACCACATGCCGATGGCATTGTTGGTTTAGCAAAAACAAAGCCCTCTAAGCAACTAACGAAGTAGTTGCAACAATTGTCTATACAACACACAATGGCCAACCAAACTACTGTTTTGGCTACTCCCCCTACTAAAACGTCATATGTACACATAGTGCAATCAACAAATCCAAAGGCCACCTAGTAGTCTGAAGGAAATAAAAAACAACGAAAGAAGGGTAAGGGGGATAAGAAACCCACTAATAATGTTGGTAGGGGAAACACTGAGAAACAGAAGGTGAGGTATCCGTGCAACCTATGCGCGGAAGACCACCTGACCCACCAATGTCCTTGTCTTGCAGAGGCCCAAATGTTTGTGACACAACAACAGCCTGCTGAGTTAACCAATCCATTTCAGCATGGGAAAAACCTAACCCAAGCCTCTACAAGAACGAAAGGGGGCAGTCAAGGACCCTCTCCACCTTCGAACAATCTTGCATCGGTGAATGTGTATATGATGAAGGGTGATGCTTTTATATCAACTAGAGTGCATGAATAGAGTAAACCAAGCACTTCTGAGAAGGGAAAAGAAGTCGAAATCCCATCTCTTCCTCTACAGATTGAGAAGACTTTGGGTGAAACAATGACACGCATCCCAAAAGGAACGTTAAAAAAAGCTTCTCACAACCCAAAGGCAAGGGATGCCTAGAACTATTCTATGGTGGAGGATTTGTCTCAAAGCCCTTGTGCAATGTCTGCTTTGGAGGTCCTCCAAAGCTACCCTTCCCAGAGGAAAGATTTGTTAACTTCTTAGGGATCTACCGAGACTTATAATCTAGGTACCATAATGCTGGATACAACCGACCTAAAACCTCGTCTGCCTTACCATGTAGCATTTTAGATAGTACTGGCTCACCCCACAAAAACTGTTACTCGAAAAATTTTCTGCACGTGGGTTGATGAGGGTGCCTCGACATGAGTTATATCGTTGGCATGTTGGAAGGCCATTGGCAAACCCGTTTTGTCTCCATCACCTACTCTTAGAACTTCTTTCGATGGTCATTCATTCTGACCACATGGTATCATTCCCTCTTTCCCCATGTAGTTAGGAGGGAAGACTGTGTGCATCGAGATAGAAGTAGTCAATGTGTCCCTCGACTACAATATCTTGTTAGGAAGGAGTTGGACTTATGCCATGCAAGCAGTGGTTGCTACAGGTTTCTGGGTCTTGTTGTTTCCACACGAGGACGTAATTGTGACCATTGATCAATTGTCTTTCTCCAGACCTGACCCTTCATTGTGGGTATCCGCAGTCCCGATGATTGATAATCCTAAACCAGGTGTAGTCAACATAGGGGTTGGTTTGTGCCCATCTTTGATGGGTACCTTTGATTACCCACCCCCTCAAGGCAATGTCAAGTTCATATTCGACCACCATAAGGTTGAGATTTTCCAAGTTTCATCATTTCACACGAATTACTTCACTGATCCATGAATACTTCCTTCCCCATTGGCCATGATGGATGGGATAGGGCACCTGGGCATGTCCATGCCCTTGTCCATAGCTGAAGTAGTGTACTCTTTAGTCCAGCAAGCTTCAGCCAACACAGATCCAACTCCTGCACAAGAGTTAGATCCACTTCTAGAGCCAAATTGGGCTCAAGGTTCTCTCGCTGACACCGATTCATTAGACTTAGTCTTGCCCTCTGACAAAGAAGTAATTGAAGCAATGACTAGTCTGGACAAACCCTGGGATAATCTTCATCAAAGATCATACTTCCTCCCAGAATTATGCAGAATCAAAGCCGAAGAATTCACCTTGACTATGACTAGAGATAGGTCTTGTCCTATTAATCCCTTAGCTACACATGAGGTCTATGCTGAAGGTAATATGGAAACCATCATTGAAACCATACCGATCAATATCTCCAGAACCCCTGGGATCGTGGAGAATTTTTTTTTCGGAGCTAACTGCTCCCCCGGAGAGATTCAAATCTACATTGATCTATTTAAAGAATTCCATGACGTTTTTTCCTAGTCTTACAAGGAAATGCCAGACATCGATCCAAAATTAGTCGAACATGAAATCACAACTTATCCAGATGCCAAGCATGTTCGGTAAAAGCTTCATCCAATTAATCCCAGGAAAGAAGTAGCCATTAAGGTTGAAGTTGAGAAACTGCTAAAAGCTAGTTTTATCTATCCTATCCATTTGACCCAATGGGTGTCAAATCTTATGCTGGTCAATAAAAAACAAAGAACAATTCATGTATGTGAAGAATTCCATGATTTGAACAAGGCATGTCCAAAAGATAATTTTCCCACACAATTCATCGACTAGATCATTGATGATTGTGTGAGTTACGAGGCCTTCTCTTTCATGGACAATTTTTCGGGATATAACCAAATAAAAACCAAACCTAAAGACCAACACAAAACAACATTCATTTGTCCATGGGGTACATTCTCGTATCGTAAGATGCTTTTTGGTCTCAAAAATGTTGGAACGACCTTTCAGCGGGCCATGTCTTTTTCTTTCCATGACCTCAAGCATATAGTCAAGGCCTATTTAGATGATTTAGCATCTTGATATCATAAGAGAATGGATCATCCCACACACCTCCGACTTATCTTTGAGTGTTGTCGCTACTTCCAAATTCGATTGAATCCAAGCAAGTGTATCTTTTGCATAACATCAGGATGTTTGTTAGGTTTCATAGTATCAACAACAGGGATCATGGTCGATCCTCTCAAGGTTGAGGCAATAATTTATTTTCCTCCCCCATGCACAATCCTTCAACTTTAGAGTCTATAGGGAAAGACAAACTTTTTAAGACATTTCATCGCCAACTATGTCGAGATCACAAAGGGATTTATGCGCTTATTGAAAAAAGACATTCCTTTTCATTGGGACGATGTCGTCTAATGCTCTTTCAATGCATTGAATCATGCTCGCATGACTGCCCCTCTGCTTCGACCACCTAACTATAACAAAGATTTCTTATTATACCTGGCTATAGCAGAGTCAATGATCAACATGGTCTTAGTTCAGGAGGATGACTTGTTCTCAGAATATGTGATTTATTACCTAAGCCGAGGCCTCATAGGACCGGAACTCGATTATTCTCATATCGAAAAAATTGCGTTGGCAGCAATTCATACTGTTTAACGGTTCCATCATTATGTTCTATTTTGCAAGACCACCGTCATTGCTATCATGAATCCATTCCAGTACATGTTGACACAATGGTTAATAGGCAGAAAGATCAGTAGATGGATAGTCGTCCTCCAGGAGTTTGACTTAGATTTCGTTTCAACGAAATCCAAAAAGTCACTGGTCTTTGCATAACTTATTTTGGAACTTCCGATTGAGTCAGGTGATGTTGTGCCCAAAGAGTCACCTATAAGAGGAGATATGTTTTTGATCACATCTTCAGATACCTAGTATGGATATATACTTATCTATCTCTAGACTTTGAAGTGCCCCACCTCTGCTTCTCGTGATGAGCGTCGATGTATAAGCCACCAGGCTAAGAATTATCTCATACTTGATGATACATTGTATCAGAGAGGTGTAGACTGCATCTTGTGCCTATGTCTCACTCATGAAGAAGCAATTATCGTGCTTAACAATTTCCATACTGGAGCATGTGGCGGTCATTTGTCTGGGTTGGAAATAACCCAAAAGATTCTACCAGTAGGTTACTTCTGGCCAATACTAATCAAAGATTGTATCGAATCGGTCAAGAAGTGCCACCCATGCTAGATATTCTCTCAAAATATGAGGGCACATCCCTCTCCCATGTTTCCTATCATCACAGTTGGTCCCTTCACCAAGTGGGGGATTGATTACACTACATGCAACCCTCCTTCAGCAAGGGGGCACCGTTATATCATCGTAGCCGTAGAATACTTCACAAAGTGGGTCAAAGTTATGCCAACATTTAAATATGATGGAGTGATCTAGGTGGATATCAGTGGCCACCCACCTTTTCCAACTACCTCAAAACAACTTTTTGGCAATTTTGGCAATTTACTATTTTTAGCGGGTTTTAACTTCTGAGGCCATTTTGAGGGCCTAAATGAAGGTTTTTCAATATATAGGTTCTAAATTATATATAAAGGCATGACTGAGCCCCCAAAATGAATCTCCTCGATGATACCTTTCCAACGAGCTATCATACACCTAAAATGGAGATCGTATGCAAAAGTTACGACCCTGAGAAGTTGATGTACTAGCTAAACCAAACGACATTCCCATTTATTGTAAAAAATCCTTTAGAGCCTCATTGTAATCATCTTCTTGCGAATGCGAGTAGCCGTC
>CBVK0100211473.1:0-14835 GCA_900067695.1 Picea abies | reverse complement strand
CACACTCGTTCAAAGAAGAGTTTAGCAGTGGCTTCTGCTATGATATTCTTCTTGCAGGCCATCATAATGGACATCTTCGAGAGTCAGTCAACGACCACAAAAGCACAGTCATTTCCATTCTTAGTAGAAGGAAGGCCCAACATGTAATCCATAGAGATGGATTCCCAAGGTCGATTGGGAGTAGGAAGTAGAGTATAGAGGCCTTGCTTCTTGACGGTCGTTTTGGCAATGGTGCAAGCAGTGCAGGACTTGATGTACTTCTTGACATCCTATTGAAGGTTCGGCCAATAGAAATAATTTTGTAGTACTGCCATGGTTTTCTCAACCCTGAAATGCCAAACGACCAGACTATAGTGCACCTCCCAAATACTCTTGGCACGCTCTCTTGAAGGAACACAAAGGTGTCCCAGGTGACAAAGCAGGGCATCCTAGAGGTGAAAATTGGGAACCTGCTTACCCTCCAAGAGTGTATTGTATGTGTGGCTGAATTCTGGATCACTTGTGTAGAGAAGCAGCCAATCGGAAGTCTTGTGCCCACAAGAGTTGAGCACAGTGGTTAGCGCCGCGATGGGTGGTCGACTAAGGCAGTATGCAACATTATTGGTGCTGCCTTTCTTGTACTTAATGTTCAAATGAAACTGTTGTCGGTATGTGGACCACTTCTAATGGCGATCATTCTACAACTTCCCTTGTGTCCGTATGAACTACAGGGGTCGGTGGTCTATGTGGATGACCGTTTCCTTTCCCAAAATGTAATTCTTCTATTGCCGACAAGCCTGCACAATGAAATACATTTCTTTATCATAAGTGGGATACTTACAGACTGTGTTAGAAAGTGTCTCATTGTGATATGCCACTGGATGCCAATGTGGAGTAAGGATTTCCCCAATGGCATAGTCAAAGGCATCTATCTTGATCTCAAATGGTTGTTGCAAGTTTGATAATGTGAGCACTATTGCATAGCAGAGGCGATGATTCAACTCCTTGAACGCCTTCTGTTGAGATTCAGACCAAAAGAATTTTTCTTTAGCTCCTCCCTTGGTGACTTGAATCAAGGGCTAAGTGATATGAGAGAATCCCAACACAAACCTACGATAGAAATTGGCAAGACCTAAAAAGCTGCAGAGCTTTGTTAGTGTGGTTGGGGTTGGCCAATCCCGAATGACTTGGATCTTTGCTTGATCCACATGCACCCCCCGCTCATCATTAATGTATCCAAGATACTGAACCTGGTTCATGCCAAAAGTGAATTTCTCCAAATTGGCACACAACATGTGTTGTCATAGTGTTTGGAGGACCTATCAGATGTGGTGGAGGTGCTCTTCCCAAGTTTGGCTGAAGATCAGAATGTCATCCAAGTACACCACTACAAATGAGTTGGTGAATGGTCATAGGATGTCATCCATTAGCCTCATGAAGGTTGCAGGGGTGTTTGTCAACCCGAATGGAATGACCAACCATTCAAAAAGGCCCTCCTTGGATTTGAAGGTAGTCTTCCACACATCAGAGGGTTCAATTGGTACCTGGTGATACCCTGACTTCAAGTCGATCTTGCTGAAATATTTCTCCCCCTTGAGTTGGTCCAGAAGGTCATCAATCTGTGGGATCGGATACGCATTCTGAATAATGATCTTGTTCAGTGCCTGATAGTCAATGCAAAGTCTCCAAGTCCCATCCTTCTTTTGCACCAACATGATCAGGCTCCCACGGGGTGATGAACTCGGCCGTATGTGACCTTTATGCAACAACTCCTGAAACTGCCTCTTGATTTTTTCATTCTCTAGAGTAGAGCGTCGATAGATGGTTCGACTGGGTAGAGGTGCACCTGGGGTCATATCGATGGGTTGCTTGACCTGGCAGTGTAGAGACACCCATGCAGGGGAGGTGAAAATGCCTCGTACTCCTCCACGACCTTATCCATCTATTGTTTTTGTGCAGCAGGGCCCTGTGTGGAGGTCATGGCCATAGTCTTCCTCTTTCCCTGAGGTTGGATCATCAGGAAAACAAATTTCCTAGTTTTGGAAATGAGCTTACTGCATTGTTTTGCAATAACCAAAGAGATGGTGGTAGGCGGTGCTATCTCTGGTATCTTGTACATCTTATTACCCAAGGTGATAATAACAACACGAGGCCTGGACTCATACAAAAAATGTCACTTCCACAAGTACGGTTGGCCTAATAATACATTAGAAACATCAAGAGGAGCAATGTCACATAATACCTCATCCATGAAGGGCTTGATGTTGTAGGCAAGGGGACATTGTTGGCTGATGCGAAAGTCCCGTCCTTGGTGCAACCACCCAATGGTGTATGGTTGTGGGTGTGTTGTGGTCAGAAAGACCAACCACTTCACGACCTCTACTGAGATGAGGTTCTTTTGGCTCCCGCTATCGACAATGAACTACAATGGGGAACCCTTTACCCACATCTTGGAATGGAAGAGATGCTCTGCCTCCTCTGGATCTTCTGGTTCCTCCTTTTGAATCTTTGTGGTGGAAACAGTAGTGATGGGCTCTGCATCGATAATCTGCTCCCCAATATCATTCCCCTTATTGGGTTCTGATTCAGAGTCAGAGAATGCATCCGATTCATAAGCCTTCAACTCAACTACCAGTGACTGCTTGGCTCGACACTCACTTGTGTTGTGATTGGAGCTCTTATGGAACTCACACCACTTCCCTGTGTCCTTTTTTGGCTTCGTGGTGATGTTCTTTGATTGTGGCTTTGGTTGGTTATTCTTGGCTGCCTCGCCTTAGCTTGGTCCTTTGTTCTGTGGTTTGGGGGTACCTTTCCCTTGCTTCCGATTCGCAGACCCAAAGTATTTCTTTTTCTGTTTGAACTTCTGCTCAATCTTGGTAGCATATCGGTACGCCACACCAAGCGAGGAGATGTCGAGGAACTCCATTTCCTCTTGAATGTATCTGTGTAGAAAAATGTGGTACTTTAACACCAAATGTTTCTCTGAATCTTTGATACCCAACTTTGTGCATAGGGTATGAAACAGATTCGTCATCTCATTCACATCTTGGTCCCTTTGCTGCCACAGCGTAGTCCATTGTATTTATTTGTCCTCATAGCTCCCCACGGGATAATATTGTTCCTTGATGGTGTCTCAGAAATAATTCCAAGTGGGTGTGGCTGAGAACAGAGAGGTTTTCCCCTCGCCATGTTGCTTCGAGTAGGTTTCCCACCAGTCCTTGACATGGGCGGCATCTTTGAGGAGTGCAAAAATAATCCTTTTTCGGTCAGAAAATTCATGAATCGAGAAATATCCTTCTAACAGATTCAACCATATATCTATGACATCTACATCTATTTGGCCCTAAAATATGGAAATGTCAAAGTTTACTTGTACCTTAAAAGGAGTGGCACCTCTAGAGTGGTTGTTGGATGTCGATGCGCCGCTAGTGGGAATCTGTTGAAGAATCTGGGCAAAGTTGTCCATCATCATGTTCCTTTGTTTCTTGAGGGCCTCCTCGAGCAAAATTTTGATAGGATCTCCTGATCCCTCATCTTTATTTTTCCCCCATGGGTGGTCGTTGGGGTTTGCGAGACTGATCTTGCAAAGGTTCAACCAAATCGAGCCCCAACTCCTTATACCCCGACCTTGTTGGGGACATGCAAAGAAAGATCAAGAATGAGCAGACCGCTCTGATACCACTGATACAAATCTATGTAGGAACACAATGAAATACATAAATACACATAAAATCAGAGATGCAGCGTAAATAAGACTTCATTTCATTAATAACAAATGATTGAAAAATGCTTACAGACACAAAATGGAAATAAACTAGCTAGGGCGCTAGTAGCTTATCTTTGAGAAGAGATGTGGTGGCTACTGGCTTTTGAACTCCTATTACAATGAGGCTTGAAGGCCTATATATTATTGTGAAACAATGGAAAACCCTAAACATTCAAAAACCTAAACCTAGGAGATGAAACACCAAAATATGGGCCCCGTTGGGGTAAATTGGTACATCAATTTCCCGGGGTCGTAACTTTGGCATACTATATCCGTTTGACACACATGATACATCGTTAGAAAGATCTATTCGAGGACTACAATGTTGAAAAAAAATATTGAGTCTGTAACAGACTCATATTCAACGAAGCATTCATGCCCAAAAAATTCATTTAGGGCCTCAAAACAGCTCCGGAAGTTTAGGACCCGAAGAACTGCTAAAAATAGAAAATTGTGCTATAATTAAGGAAACTGAAAAAATGAAAGAAACAATGGTGTGGGTCCAAGTGGAATAGGTAGGTGGCCACCAATATCCACCTAGATCATAGTTAAATACTGTATTACTGAAGGTCAACTCTATTGGAAAGATCCTCTAGGTTTCTTCCTATGCTGTTTAACAGAACCTGAAACAGAGAATGCCATAAATGAATTTCACGAAGGAGTGTGTGGAGGACATCACACCTAGAGGGAAACAACCTATAATATTATAAGAGCCAGATATTATTGGCAAAATTTATTTACTAATGTGAATGCCAAGGTCAGAGCCTGCAACCCTTGCCAACTATTCTCTGGAAAAAAAAACTCCCTGCACTACCTTTAGTCCCAGTCAAAACAAAGGCTCCTTTTCAACAATGGGGCATGGAATTCATCGGAGAAATCCACCCACATTCAAGCACCCAACATAAATGGATTTTAACTACTACCGATTATTTCACTAAATGGGTTGAGCCCATTCCAACTCAAAATTCCATAGATTCAGTAGTTATAAACTTTTTGGAAGAGAACATCCTATCCAGATTTGGCTGCCCCCAAAAAATTGTTATGGACAATGCCCAAGCTTTCAAATCTATGGCAATGATAAGATTTTGTAAAAAATACAACATTGTTCTAGGACATTCTACAACTTATTATCCTCGGGGAAATGGGTTGGCTGAATCCTCCAACAAGAGTTTGATGAATATAATCAAGAAATTATTAACGAAGAATAAGAAGGCTTGGCACGTTCACCTGAAATACCCTTATGGGAAAACTGAATCAGCACTAAGAAATCAATAGGTATGTCTCCTTTCCAAATGGTTTATGGTACTAATGTTGTCCTCCCTATCAATCTTGATCTTCCAGTAATGAAGTTGTGGAAAGACGCAAACAAAGAGCCAAATGAAATGATGAGGAGGATAAACCAAATTATCGAAGTCTAGCAAAAGAGGGCCGAAGTTGATGACAAAATTCAAAAATACCAAGATAATATGAAATCCCTTTTCAATAAAAAGGCGAAAGACAAGGAGTTCCTTCCTGGTGATCTAGTTATAAAATGGGATGCTAGAAAAGAAGATGCAGGAAAACATGACAAGTTTTATCATCTCTGGTTCGAACCATTCAGGATTGCATCTACAAAGGGAAGTAATTCCTTCCTACTGGAAAATATTGACAGAAAAAGTTTTGACGCCCGTATCAATGGGCGCTATCTAAAACATTTTATGCAATAATCATGTTTCACATTACCATTGTATATACTAGTTTGTTTTTTGTTTAAATTTGCAATTTCATTTTCCTTCGTAGGATATTTAAATTTTACTTCTATGTTGTAAATAAACCAAGTTTTATTCAATATCATAAAAACAAAATATAAAAGATCTATGCTGCATATAATTTCTATTTTGTGGAATTTTATGATTTTTTATTTTTCGCAAAATACTTATTATCGGACGATAAATAAGGAGGTATCGGAATCCAATGTTTAGTTTCAATACATTTGATTTTCACAAAACATGTGATGAATTAATAATTGGTTTGATTGAAAATGTAAATGAAATCGGAGGTATGAACTTAGATGCTTATTTTTCAAGCTAAAATTCTAAAGGAAATCTTATCAGATATTAACAAGGTTCTACTCATGTAAATATGGTCACCTGATCAAAGATCGGAAAAGTATAAATCTGTAAACCTCTGAATCAAATGAAAATAAAACAAAATTAAATAAAAAGAAAAGAAAATAAGAACAAAAAAGGGCTTAAAAAAGAGAAGTTGTATAATCGAGAAGCGAACAATGTGGAAATGAGATTTTTTTGTGTCAGACCATATGAGTCCTCACCCTGTTTCATTTTGCCTATCTTCAAGATTTTACTCTTTTCTATTCTTCGCTACCTATCCTTGAGTCTTCATAGAAAGAAATAATTTTGCCTTGACCCAGAAATCTTAAAATCATATCTTCAAAACAAGATTGGGAGAAATTTTTTATATTCCTTTGATTTTAACTGAAAGAAAGTATGTCTAGGCTAATCCTAATACCTATAGCTCTTCTAACAGATTTTAACTAATAAATTTTCTCAAGCCTAATCCCTGGAAATTAAAATTCCCTGTTAATTTCTCCCTATAGGAAAAGATGTATTGAAGATCGGGAGATATTTGGTCTAGAGTACAATAAAAAATGGTTGACAGACCTTCATTGTCAAATCTTAAGAAGATATCATCCCCACATGGTACATACATATTGATTGCCCCCACTTCAAAATTATAAAAATATAAGACAAATAGTGAAAGGAAATTTGTAAATCGATTTCCCCCATATAGTCCAAGAGAAATGGTGAAAGGAAATTCATAAAAATGATTGCCGCCATTTTTTCCAAAAGAGATGATGAAAGGAAATTCATGAAATGATTGCCCTCATCTCAATAAAATGAAAAAATGCTAATTGAAATGGTGAAAGGAAATTCAATGGGAGACGTAGATAACTTCACCGAGGTACTAATTAGGCTCCCTGGAAGTGAAGAAATATCTATGATATATGTAAGGCAGTCATACATTTATAAACATACTCTGGTATCTAGTTCTCTTTTCGGTAACATTTACATTCTAAACCGAACAGGGTTTCCGTGAATAAATTGTTAAAATTACTTTGGCTTGATGCGGACGAAATCAACCAAAGTATGATACTATAGTTAAAGTTGTTTTGATTATCTTAAACAAATCCGAACTCAGTTTCAAGAAAAGGAAACTATTAATATCCTAACTTGAGATCAATAATTGATTGTGTTTTGAAGGTTTTCTGAGACATGGCTTAAGTCCAATTTTTCTCTGTACGCTTTTTCCCCAAAGGTGTTTCCCATAAATACAATGATGACTCAATTTAACCAATAAATGCACTTGTTCTATTGTTCTTCGATGCCTCGCAGGGAGGCACGATCCCTATATGGAGCCTATGTTGGAACACATATTAATCCTAATCCTTGAAATTTACCTTCTCGAACTTCATCTTTGCAAAACAATAAATCATAAATAGACCTTCAAAGGTTTAAATCAAATCTACTACTAATCATAAGGTGTGCATGATATCTTTCTTTGATAAAGTTCCTCATTGACACGTCATATAAAATGACATCATCTTCAACACGTCACTATGGGTGATGGCCTTTCGAAAATATAATAAAGAGATAACTAGCAAATCCACGAAGCAACAAAATGGTGAAATATTAAATCGTAATTAGTTAAGTTAATCTTGATTAAAATATAGTTAAAAACTTCTCACTTCGGATTTCAAACCTTTACCATCCATCACATCTTGAAATATTTGAAGTCCGAACTTCTGAAACACTTGAAACTTAAACAGGGTTAATTAGAACTTAAAAACGATTATCTGATAATTAATCATTTCGTAGTTTCGAGTTTCGGGGATTCTATCTTGAGCTACTTTGAAAAATACTGAAGACCGAATACCCAAAAAAAATTAAAGTTAAACACGATTAATTAATGTTTTAAATGAGATTATCTAGTAATTAACCTTTCACGGATTCGCGATTAAGGAAATTTCAAATATGTTTCATCCAAAACTCTCGATTGTGAACCACCGATATTAATGGCATTTATTATAAACCAATGGTAATGATTTTTAGCATGGATTGCGGACCACCAGATATACTTTTTCATTAAGGTTAATAAATTTTCCGTCAGTAAAGGCGTACTCAAATCAATGCACCTGAGGTGAATAAGAATGCTTGATTTTCAATTCTATTTTCATTCTCGCAAAATAGTAAGTTTAGCTAACTGAGAAGCTCATGCATCCCCCTATAACAGGTAACCCCGTTCTGTTTTTATCAATATCATGGCACCATGGAAGATGGCTAAAGCAACTAGTGAAAGTGAAAATCTGAATGTGAATGTTCTATCAAATACCTCACCGAGGCCATTGACATTGTGAAATCTTGGACACAGGTGTTCGATATTCTAGAGCACAAGCTTATAAATTGCCTAGAGGATTCAGGTGATGAAGTGAGTGAAACTTATGCAACTAAACTTAGGGATATAGCTTAGTTAGAGCTACACAAAATAGCTGCGCAACTGAGACTCATGCCGTATAACGACATGATAAGTTGGGCCCTGGAAAATGTCAACATTTCAACTAGGATCATTTACAACTCTCAAAAGGTTGTTGTTGGGTCTTTTCGACTAGAACACATACAATTAATGTATAAACTATCACCCAACTTTAAATATAATCACAATTCTGCATTCCTGTTGGATTTTGAACAACACGAGTGTATATAATATGATAAAACCTATCCAGATATAATCAAGACCTGGTGGGGGCACCCAAAAAAATTCAGAGCCGACGTTCATGGAGTTTATGCCACAACATCATTAGATACCCATATGATTTACGTAGCTCTGATGCTCTGTAGACTATTCGAAAAGAAGAAATCCACTCATTTCCCAGTAGCATGGGTGTTGATTATGCACGAAGTGGCCGAGGGATACTCTTTCAACTGGGCCAAGATATTATCAGATTATATGGCCAAGGAAATCACTGAATACTAGCTGGCTAAATCAAAGGGAAATTCTGCCCCTTTCTACATGTCTGCATATATCATGGATGTTGTTTTCTTTATGACTTGTTTTCTGTTGATGAACTAGATCTAGAACCCGACCAATGTTGAGCCTATACACTTCTATCACTCCAAGTTGTGGGAAGACAAGGCCAAAGATTTATGCTATGAAATATGCCATCATGTCGTAGTACCTGTTCATGTAGATTTATATGGTTTCCCACCCCCTCGGATTTCAGATAGAATCATGGGAAACCTGGGAAAAATAGTAGACTGGTACATCGAAGAAATTTTTTCTTACATTAGGGTTTTCCGGTGCTCGATCCCCCCCATGCTCTCCTGAATTTTTTACTAGATCGGCTAGTATGACGAGAAGTGGCTTATCAAACAATAGGGGGCATCAACAACGAACTGAAAGAGGCCCCAAAAAAGGTATGGCCAACCTTCCCTCTTCAGGTTGGTATGTTTTCATTGTTAGATTTCGATCATTCTAAGGTAGACGCTACATCTCTGGAGGATGTCAAGTTGGTTGACATCGAGTTTAAAAGGCATGATCCACAGAAAATCGTGGAAAACCACCTGACTCAATACAACTTAAAGAATTATATTCACAAGAATTCCCCACAGGATGAAATATTCAGGGGAGCCAGGTCATATGAGGAAATAATGAACAGAGTCCAAGCTCTGTCTCCAGATCAACATGCTAGTTTTCAGTTTTCAAAAGCAGAGAAGGAATAACATGTTGAAAGTGATGCAAGGAGATTCGATAGCCACTTCGTATACACATGAAACTGTACCTTTGGGTTTCGAAATAGGAAGCTCCAATAGGTAGGACATTGAGGAAAACCCAAAGAACACTGAAGTTTTAATACAGGAATCAGAAAATTCAGTATCAACTCCACTAGGCCCTCAGGTGAAGGCTCAGCTCAAAGATTTTCTGAAGCAAGTACATGATACATCTCCTTCTACTCCAGAAAAAATGATTAGCAATACAACAGAGAAACAACCTTCCATAGAGATAGGTAACCCCATTATTTCATTGACACCATTGCAGTAAAGTTTTGGAAATATCAGTTCCGAAGTCATCCTTATAGATGATCTTATTCCAATTTTAGCTGAAGAAATGCCTCCTTCAGACTTCTTTTTCAGCAAGAAGAGGAGGGACATCATTAAATGAGAAAAAAATCAGAAAGATGATGAAATAGTCAAAATACAGAGAATGGTGTATGATGGACAGGGCCAATATGATTCAAAATTCGCTAAGGAAATGACAGGTTCATTAGGTGCCTTTGCCATGGCCAATTAGTGGTCTGTAGAAAACTTGGTCGATCAACTAAAACAGAGGAACCGGTTGGTAGAGAAACTTCAAAAAAAAATACAAATGACTAAGCAGACTATTCAGAACAAGGTGATTCAAGACTTTGAGTGAATCAGAGCATATGATAAACACCAAGTTCAACAAGTCCAAGTCAACTTTGACGAGCTCCAAAGGAATTCACAGGCAAATCAAGGATTCATCACGTAACATGTCGAAATAATAAAAAAATTGCAAGCTAAGTTGGAGTTGACTGAAAGTACATCAGTAAAGATACCAACTTTCCAAGCTCAAGCAATAGAAATAAATGAAAAATTGGAAGAATCCCAGATGGACATTTTTACAAAAGTGGAATCCATCCAAAATTGTTACCAGGTAGTAAATTTTTCCCTAAAAAACATCCACTTTAAATAAAGAGAAGCTCACTCAACTCAGATTAAGTTTCAAGAGGCTGTCTTATTGGTACCAAGATATGATGTCTCATATGTCCCTCAACTGTCTCTTTCTGAGAAAACCATAGGCGACATAATGTTAAAAGCCTGGGAAGCACATTTGTTCGAAATAAAAAGACTTGCCAGAGAGGTAAACGAAGCATGTCTAGAAGCATTGTCTTCACTAGACAAAGGAATAATTGATTTTGAAGGGAATGACATCTACGAAGCCCTGGAACAAATTGATATAGAAAAGAACCAATATAATTCCAGAACCAACAAAGAGGAAGCTCTGACGGCCATTCATAAATTGAACCAGATTGATCTCATTCAAATAAATATATGGATAGTAAATCCAATTTTGAAATTATAGGCCATATCTCAAGGGGTGAAAGGGATACAAGAAAAGTTGCCTCATGTAGAGAGGAATCTATACACCTTTGAGGTGAATGAAACCACTAAGCCCTCAGGGTTGGTGGTGAAGTTAGTGAGTAAATGTGTCCAATGTGTTGAATATGGGAAAGAAAGCACATTAGGAAACAAGTAAGGAAGTGACATTGCATGACTGGTATAGCCGAAAGGACAAATGGCAACAAACTATGATGATCATAACAATGTGTTAAGGTATCAAGAAGATCAGATGAAAAAATATATCTTGTCTAAAGAATGAGGAAAATAAACGTCCCTGTCAGTAGACAAAGAGGCTGAGGAGAACGTTGGTGTAACCCTTCAAATTTTACATTTTGTTTCCTTATTCAAAAATGTTTACTATTTCTAAATTATGAGAAGTTTAACCATTTTGAGTTGAGACAATTTTGTATAAATACATAGTTTTAATATATATCAGGGGCTACTTATTGCCGATTGTAATAGAGAAAACTATCCTTATTGAGTATTAATACAAGTGCAGACAGAGATTCCAAGTTTTGTTTAATCTAGTTTATGTACTTCTTTTGTTTTTCCATATCTCATCATTTCTTTAAGCATTTCCTTGATAAATGTTTTATTTCGATTTAGTACAATAACTATTGTAATCATATTGCATTAGTAATTTGTTGAGCAAACAACTTTTCCTTTGTATTTATTGTGAGTAAATCAAGACCTGCGAGCTGTGTGGATTACTGTACCTTATACTTTATTCAAGGTTACACTATCTTTTTCTTATACTGTAACAAGGTGAGACTCTTTAGTAATTGATGCCTTGCCTTGTTTTACAGTTTTGTATTTTTCTCTCATGCCATTCGATATTAAAATTTTGATTCAGACACAAGATATGGTCTCTGTACTGCCACACTGTTAATTTCATTTAAGAAAATTTTCTCATGTACCTAAGGTAAAAAAAACACTTTTAAAACACTCTTTTGAACTTTCCTAATGCCTGACATTATCCTTGGAGCCTTAAGTTTAATCTCATGACCAAAAAACATTTGAAACAAATAAACTACCCAAAAGGAACCAGTAAAGTGCTAGGAGTGTGGTGAACCACATTATTTTAAAGATTGTCCTCACAGAAAGAAAAAAAACAACAATATACATACAATTTGAGAAGATACTACAATTGGTGAAATAACAAGGAGTACTCCAAAGATGAGTGCAAGCTTGGATAATAGAGAAGCATATCATCAAGCTTCCATGGTGGAAGTAGAAGGTATTTTGAATAATCAAACAATTTCTATTCTGATTGATCCAGGTGCTAGTTTGAGTTATATTTCACCTAAGATAATGGAAATTTGTAAATTACAGAAAGAAAAATTTGAAAAAACATAGCTAGTACAACTTTCTATAGGAACAAAAAGGAAAATTACAAATCTTGTTAAAGGTTGTGAAATTTATATGAATGGTTTTAAAACTCAAGAAAATTTGAATGTTTTGCAACTAGGATCATATGATGTATTAATTAGTATGGACTGGTTAGAAAAATATAAGGTAATTCTAAACTTCTATGATAAAAAATTTACTTATGTAGGTGACAATGGTAACATTATTGATATTAAAGGAATACCAAGAACCATTAGTATTAAGAAGATCTCAACTTTGTAGATAAAAAGATGTGTTCATAAGGGATGCAAAATATTTGTCGTCCATATGATAGATAATGAAAAAGAAGAAAAAAGAAAGGATATAAAAAAAGTCCCCATGTTACAAGAATTCCAAGATGTATTCCAAGAGATTCCTGGATTAACTCCCAAGAGAGAGAGAGAGAGAGAGAGAGATATTTATCCATAGACTTATTACCAGGAGCAGTGCCATCTTCAAAGGCTCCATATCAGATGAATATCTCAGATCTTAATGAACTAAAATATCAACTTCAAGAGTTATTAGACAAAAAGTATATTCTACCAAGTGTATATCCTTGGGGAGCACCGATACTACTTGTGAGGAAGAAATATGGAACCTTACGAATATGTATAGACTATCGAAAACTTAATGAAATGGCAATTAAAAACATATATCTTTTACCCCGCATAGATGATCTATTCAATCAAGTACATCGGAAAATGATCTTTTCAAAATTTTATTTACAAGGAGGATATCATCAAGAATGAATTAAAGATGAAGATATATACAAAACAACTTTTAGAACGAGATATGGGAATTACAAGTTTGTAGTGATACCCTTTGGGTTAACAAATGCCCCAACCTCATTTATCTGTCTAATGAATAGTATCCTATGTAAATACTTAGATAAATTTGTAATTTTCTTTATTGATGGCATACTAATCTATTCAAATAATGAACAAGAACATGAAGATAACTTAATAATAGTTCTACAAATCTTGAGAGATCATAAACTATATGCTAAATTTAGTAAATGTGATTTTTACAAGGATAAAATTCAATATTTAGGGCACATAATTTGCAAAGAAGGAATAGATGTGGACCTTGAGAAAATAAAATCCATTATGTATTGGCCAATTCCAAAGGATGTTTTGGACATCAGATCATGTATGAGTATAACAGGTTATTACTAGAAGTTTATTGAAGGGATTTTGAAAATTGTTCATCCTATAACATCACTACAAAAGAAAGGAACAAAATTTATATGGTCTGAAAAATGCCAAGAAAGCTTTGAAAAATTAAAACATCTCCTAACAACAACTCCAATACTAAAAATAACATATCCATACCAGGACTTCGGTGTATGAACATATGCATGCATTGTAGGGATGGGTGAAGTCTTAATGCAGGATAATCATGTAATTTCTTAGGAATCCAGAAATTTTAAGGATCATGAAAGACATCATGTAACACATGATTTAGAGTTAGTCACAATAATACATGCACTAAAGATGTGGCGACATTATTTGATAGGAAATAAATTCCTATTGATGTCAAAAAATATTGCTTTAAAGTACCTATTTGAAAAACAAAATATCAAAGCTCAATAGGCAAGGTGGTTAGCCTTCTTGAGCGAATATGATTTTGAGATAACACACATAAAGGGAAAATAAAATAAGGTAGTTGAAACCTTGAGAAGACATGAAAATATGATTTATACTATTAAGAGAAGTAATTATGAAACTGACTTGGAGGAAAAAGTCAAAATAGCGGCAGAAAAGGAAAAGCAATATCAAAATATTAAATCAAATTGACAAAAAGACAAACTGAGGATGAAAAATCAGACTTCAGACTTTCTAAAAATGAATTATTGATGTATAAAAATAGGTTGTATCTCCTTGAAGTAGAAGAAAATAAACTGCTAATATTAAATGAATTACATAAAAATCCATACTCAAGATATCTTGGTTGACAGAAAATAATTACTATGTTGAGAAATGAATTTTATTGGCCTAATATGAAAGGAGAAACTGTTGGGTATTTAGCTAAGTGTATAGAATGTCAACAAGTTAAAGTGGAACATCGACATCCAACTGGATTATTACAACCCATACCCGTTCCTGAATGGAAATGGGAAATTATAACTATGGATTTTATAACAAGTTTTCCTAAAAGTTGTAAACAAAATGATTTAATTGTTGATTAATTGGGCTGGTTGTCATTGGTGTCAACCCTTGAAGAAAGTTCGATAGCAAATTATGGTAGCACAAAGGTTTGGGTAATGGACCCAATTTTGTTTGATGGATAATTGTATGTGTTTTGATATATTTTTAGGCAATACTATTCTAGATGGATAATACATGTCATGCCAGTTACAGTGGTATGTGGAACGTCACATAACTCCTCACGGTTAGAGAGTTATGGCCATGTGAAGTTAGAGAACCCTCCTGAGTCATCTAAAAGCCCCAAAAGGTCAAAGTAGTCAAAGTGGTTGCAAAGAAGAAATTATTTAAATAATAAAGTGAA
>CBVK0100211469.1:173-11379 GCA_900067695.1 Picea abies | reverse complement strand
GATATGCATGTTTCATGGCATCCTCCATTTCCCATGTAGCCTCATCTGGGCCAAAATGTTTCCACTGTAACTTTACCTATGTAATGGTTTGGTTCCAGAGCGGGCTTTCCTTTCTGTCTAGTATGCATTGAGGTTCTAGTAGAAATTCTCCCTCCGGTTCCACCTGAATCACAAACCAATCAATTATATGGTTAGCATCATGCACATATTTCTTCAATAATGAAACATGGATAGTCTTTGGCTCATCAAATTAAATTCTATTCCGATAGTCCTTAGGTAGTCCACTAATGAAGCGTTGCACCTTTGCATTTTCTTCCTTGATATAGGGTACATACCTCAACAAATCGAGGATTTTTTTGACATATTCTTCTATAGTGAGTTGTCCCAGTTTGAGTTCATAAAACTCTTTAGTCTTTTCATTGAAATATTTTTTCGACAAATACTTCTTTCGGAAGTATTTCTCAAACAGTTCCCAAGACAGGTCCTCTTCGAAAAACCCTTTCACATTCTTAAGGTCTTCCCACCAAATGGAAGCCTTTCCGTTCAAGTTGAAGGTGGCCACTCGGGCCTTCATATTTTCTGAAAAGTCATGGACTCTGAAATACTTCTTTAGTCCAAGAAGCCAAGCCTCTGCTTCCTCTCCCTTCTTTATTTCACTGTCGAAGGAGGGTGCTTTGGATTTTCTGAATTCTTTGAATTTATGACCTTTGGAAGAATATTGCTTCTTCTATTTCCTTCGGGAATAGGAACTAGTTCTGCTGCTAGAAGAGCTCTCCGAATCGCCCGCTTCCTTCTTAGAGGAATCATCCGACGCTTGTCCTTTACCTCTGGGGTGGAGCTTTTTTGAGGTGCTCCTCTCAGTGTGGCCCCTGATATGACCACGTTTCTGAGTCTTAGGTTCATGTTGCATTTGTCTTTGTAGATTGGATAAACTCTGTAGTAAAACTGTGTTAATTTCTGTTTCCTTTTCTTGTTCTTTCATCATCCTTTCATTGTCAACCTTGCAGCTTTGTAATTCGACCATGAGACTCCTCACAATATCGTCTAGATCTGGAGGGGTCCCTAATGCTCTCCTTTCATCAGAATCTTCGTCTCTATTGTGGGAGCCCTCTCCCACTTCATGGTGAATCACCATACTATGCGTTGATAATTTCCCGCAGTTGATCTTCCACTTATGTGAAAAAGGAAAAACGTTGGTTGTTAGTCAATATTTATATTTATTTATAACCAGTACATAATTCATATTTTCACATGTACACACACAATAGGGATTTTTCATTCTTAACTTCGTCTTTTGATTAGGAAGGTTAAGACAGGAGGTCACTTCTTTTAGGAGTGTTTCGAACAGAGCTTCCGTGCAACTCGTTCATGAGCCCAAGCAGGCCAAGTGTTGTAACCAGGCTTTGATATCAATTTGTAACACACCCACTATAGAATTTCAAAATTTTTGGCCTTTTTCTTCTTTTCTCCAAGGAACATAGTTCCCTGAATCCCTACGGGGCTTAGCGCAGGCTAGCTCTTCCATTTTTCACCTCCATGTGATCATTGGTTATGACCACAGGCCAAACAACTAGGCAACTTTTTGCATTTCGTGACTCAGCGATATAAGCGAGTCGAGTCTTTCGACTCTACAAACCACGAAATGTCGAAATGCCAAAAAGGCTTCGATCAGCGATTAGCTCCCTGGGCTATGCCTTGGCCCATATGACCACTTCTCATAAGACCACAGTCTTATTCCCTTCGGGAATTATCAATACGAGAGCCCGACCGCTTGTCAACGGGTCTCTCGAATTCATGAATTCTAATTTCTCGAAATGGCCTTTGTCACATTAGCCCTCCTGGCTATGCCCTGATCCAGGTGACCACTACTCATAAGACATCCAACCTATTTCTTTCGGAATTTATCAATACGAGAGCCCAACCTCTTATCAACGGGACTCCTGAATTCCCAATTTTTGAAATCCCGATGGACTCCTCCTTTCGGGATTTTCCCTGAAATCCTGGATTGCTGCCACATGTCCTCCCTCAGATGGACAGTCCTCATCGTTTCGTGATTTTGTGACTTGAAACCCACAATGAAACAAATCCTCTGTCAATTCGAATCCCCGGTATCCAAAATATCAATGGACTCTCGATCTCCGCCATGTGTCCTCCATGGATGGACGGTCTAGATTGTTTTGGGACTTCGCTAGGTGCGAAGTCAAAATGCTCACCTTCCTCTTTTGTTTCCTGATGTCCAAATCCCTGAAATGGGTGATCTCGTGACATGTGTCCTCCTTTAATCAGACGGTCCAGATCTATTTCGGGACTTCCACTATGGAGTGTCCCGATCTCTTGTCCTCGTGACCTCCGAAATCTCGAAGTCCAAAATCCCCGAAATGGGTGATCTCGCGACACGTGTCCTCCCTTAATCAGACAGTCCAAATCTATTTTGGGACTTCCACCATGGAGTGTCCCGATCTCTTGTCCTCGAGAGCTATGAAATTCGAAAGTCTGAAATCCCGATACCAACTCCTCTTTCTGGACTTTTACCTCTGTTCACGAGGGCTTAACCCTCATGCATCTCCTGACAGATCCAACGAATGTCAGGTTTTATGACTAAGATCTGATGGTTCAGATCTATCCCACGCTGTGCACTCTCCTGCTGCTCCCTGGACGTGGAAAATCAATGGTCCAGATCTATTCCTTTCTGCCACAGAGCGCATTGGGGTTTCGGGTACCGGGATTTCATGACTCGCAATGACCAGGGTTCTTTCCCTTTGATTCCCCAAGTGTCGAAACACCGAAACACTTACCGAATGCCACGTTCCATTATAAAAGGACGATTTAGATACTCCCACGTACCTTGGGGATCTACGGTCCCGATTTCTTCACTACTCATGAAGATAAAAGAAAAGGGTTGAGGCATTTAACGCCCTCGTTTCTTCCTCTCATCTAACAGCTGTGACTAACCACAAATATTCCGACATGATCTCGTCTGTCAATCGATACTTATCCCTATGCTGCCATTTCAGGATTTCATGGTTTGGGGTTTCGAGAATTGCGAGTGTGAGAGGACTTGTGCTTAGGTACCCTGGGTGCCGAAATGTCAAAATGTCGAGATTTTAAGAGGCCCATTCTTCCTCGTATAGGATGGCTAAGACTTGCACCACCAAATCCTCTTTCAGGTTCTTGGTAAGCTTTCCAGAGAGGGTATCTCTATGGAGAGATCTATTCCGGGTATTCTTGGAGATGAATAAGGGCATATATTTCTCGAGAACAGACTTGAAGTCTGAATTAGATCGGTATACATATTTATAGCTATTTATAAAAAATAATCCATACATAGTCTTTCCATTATAAGCATGCAACCACCATTTCTGGTCAAAGCACCACACAAACAGTCTTATACTGAAACCATTTATAATTGCACAGACTATGATCATAAATGTCAAAATATACATTTCAAGATGCAAGATGTAAAACACTTATAAGAAATAACACCAGATGTGATTTCAACTACTGAGAGTGGTGCTCATTTCCACCCAACCGTAGGCTCAACGACTCCCAATGGATTTACCACTAACCACCCCCAAGCTGAGACCACGATGCTGTGAGACTGAGTCTCTATTTTTCTAGTGACCAAGAATGAAGGTTACTCTCCTTCTTCTCTGCTATCACTCACTCTGTATTTTCCTAGAGTTCCTTTCCTTCTTCTCTTCCCCTCGCATCTTCCCCCTGATCACACACTCTTCTTGCCTTTTCTCCTTTTGGTGAGGTTGCGTGTGGCACGATCTTCCTCGTGGTGGTCAGGTCTGAGGACTCTACAGATGGGTGGTTCACCCCCATCCCTCATTAATCATGAGGATCCATTTACCTACCAACCTGGTGAGTCATTTAATTCAGGGCCAACGAGCTGCTCTTGGTTCTTTGGGCCAATGAAGTCCAAATACAGTATTGGTTTTGGTGGAAGTTAACGCCACCATTCTAGGTGCCTTCCACCACCTTTCTTCAGCCATGATGGTCTCTTTTTCAGCACATCCCCTCTTAGTAGTCCTGCAATATATATATTCATAATACTATTCACATTCATCAACCTTTTTCACAAGGACCATTCATATCACACATTCACATTTCTGAGTTTTCCACAATATTTGGCCAGTATAGTTATTTTTATAGACTAGGGGAAACAGGATGTTACAATTACTCGTATTAACTAATTGATATGACTGATAGTACCTCTCCAGTTATATCCTTTGTGAGTCATTGTGTATGATCTTATTCTACACAACAAGAAATTTGGAACAAACAGAAGAGAGAAGCTAACAGTCCAGAGGAAATGTCCAAAGTTCAGTGAGTATTAAACAATTATCTTAGCAAGCATTATAGGTATGTATCCGACTATGGTGTTTTTTATGCTCCATTCATTTGTTCTCACCCAATGCCGCTCTGTACACATGTTTAAAGGGTAGTTTTAATTGCAAGAACGATGCCTCCAAGGAAAACCTCTACCAGGAAATCACCCAGAGCACCAAAGCTGCAAGAATTAGAAGCAGGAGAGGGCTCCTCCCTAGTCGTTGCAAGACAATTGGAATTCTCTTCCAAGCCAGTGCCTGCCATCAAGATGATCACCAAAGAGGCCTTTGTCCAGCCCCTGGCTTTCAGAGACACAGAGGCAAGTATTGGAGCCAAAACAACATTTCCTCGCTGGGAAGAAGTGTTCAAAAAAATCAAGAAATAAGAACCCCTCGAATATACTCCACACAACGATCCTGATACAAGGAGGCTCGATGACGAGGTCCTCCCAAATATTTTCAAGGCTTATCTGCACATGGTGGCCAACCGATATCCAGTGTTTCCTTGCATCAAGCTCATAAAGTGGCTTATTGACCACGCCGATGCACAAAAAATGTTTGATTAACGATGATAATAGTGAATGCGTCAGGGTCTTCCTACCATCAGAGGTTCATAGTTACTACAAGCTCATGGATTCTAAGCTAAAGTTGAGCACTAATTTCATTATGAGCTTCTATGCATCACACGATACCAGCAAAATCATGGCCTCTTGGTGGAGGGAAGACAAAAAATTCACGAATCGGATTGTTGGTTGGTACCCAACAACCAATCTCAGGGAACCATACATATATCTCATGGCTCTTCTCTGCAGGTTGCATGGGGAGAAAGAATTCTCACGGTTCTCATAGGCTTGGATGCCTCTAGCTTATACAATCACCATTTCAAGCACGGGATTCAATTGGGGTGCCATCATCTCCAAACAACTGAGAACCTGCATAAGGCAAGATCAAGTGCCAAAGGAGGGAGATACCCCCACCTTATACATGGCCTCGTATCTGTTGGACATCATCTGCGCCAGGAACAATTTCTATGGGATGAACTTGAATTGGCACTCTT
Source organism: Picea abies (assembly GCA_900067695.1). Classification (NCBI taxonomy): domain Eukaryota; kingdom Viridiplantae; phylum Streptophyta; class Pinopsida; order Pinales; family Pinaceae; genus Picea; species Picea abies. The sequence goes on along the minus strand of CBVK0100211469.1, from coordinate 5,988 downwards.
CAGAGCTCGCAGTTCATGTATACTTCAACATCTTATGGGAAAACAAGAACAAAAAGTCCTATGTTGTTATCTGTGATTAGTTTATTGCACACATTTACTTCTTGCTCTTCAGGAAAGAATTCCCTAGGCTGTCAGATGAAGAAAAGAAGGTTATACCCAAAGTTGGTCACTAGTATTTAGATGAGCGAGAAACCTACATCAGGGTTTTCATTGCCACAGGAGAACCCCACTTATTACCCATTTATGTTCCTAACTGAGTAGTGTTAGGGGAGATTTGTTATCAGACCATCCTGCAAGGATACAATGCCACCTTAGTAAAAGACAAGAAGCGGGCCTTTATACTGTATGGGTTTCATATTGGCTTCTACATGGTCAAAGACACCACACATGCTAAGAAAGAAGGGCTAGGTCGATTAGAATTTTGGTTACAAACCAACCAATTTCGCAAACATGATCCCAAGGTTTTGGTCCTGTAGCACGCGTCACAAATAGTGTCTTGTTGGCCTTATGCCCATGACCGGTTCAATGATGAAATTTTCACTGAAAAAGCTCAAGACTGGAATGAGGTGACGATCAGGAGGGTTGATCCTCGAGGAACCAGGTTCAAAGCTATGAGTTGGCAAGAGCAAGCAACGTCTTTGGAGCAGGCAGCTCAAGAAATTCTTAGGACTCGGGAAGGAGAAGTAGCATCTAAATCGAGTGAAGAAATAGGCAATCCCCAAGAAGACATTGAAGTGTCGAGAGTTTTTCAGGAATCCCTAGTATGAGTCAGGGATTCCCCTGAAATTGAAGTTACATAGAGGATGGGGGAACTCTTGTACCAGCAAGGCTAGCTACTAATGAAGTGAATGCAAGATGACCAGTACCTTATCATAAGACCTACGATTTCAAATACCATCTAAAGTGCATCGACAGAGTCAAGAAGCCCCAATTCCATAAATCTCGATAACACAAATCGGTTAGGCAATCCTGAATCCACAACATCACCGATCAATTCCTCAGAAGGAGGAATAACTCAACCAGAGATAGGTCGGGTGTCGATAGAAACACAAGTGCCCAATCCCTTGAGAAAAATTATACATATATACAACGATGACGAGAGTCTGGAGCCCTCTCATGGCACCTCGGTATGTGTCCAAGAGGAAAAGGGTCCGAAGAAAATCCCTTCCCTTGGGCCTAAAGTTCAAGACAAGAAGGTTTCACAAAAGGAAACAGAAGCCGAAAGAGGCCTCGACACAAAAGAATCTAATGAATCAGAAACTATAGCAAGTTAGAAGGACAAGCCTGAACCATAGGGGACAAAGAAAGGATATCCGCAAAAGGAGATTGACATTTCTATGATTGACGAGCAAGTAAGCAACAAGATGGTACTCGACACCTATGCTACTCCCAATATTCAAATCCTCGATGATCAACAAGTAGAGGTCAGATCTACAAGGCAAAGCGAGGAAGTTCGAGAGCCCACTCTTGAATGAATATACACCACTGGTAGCTTGGGAAACAACCTCACATGGGGCGATCAACAGATACCAGAGTCGGTAGATGAGGTAGAATACATCTATGCGATCTCCTATGATCAAAAGAGAAAGGCCATCGTTCAAAGGAATGCAAAGAAGAGAATGATCAATTTGGATCATTCCATCTTAGTTACTATAGAGGATAACTTAATCAACATAGAAGATGCTCGTATGTCCGAATTTTTCTACGTGGTAAAATCCCTCTCTGATGCCACCCAGGATAGAGCTAGGAGGGATGAAAAGGAACTAGCCACCACCCTAAAGGAGCTCTAATACTTGCGCCATATTTCTGAATACTATAAAGGCACCACAAATACCACGGTATATTTAAAGGGTGAGTTCTCAGGAGTTTATAAATAGTTCAAGAAATAAAGACACTTGTTAATCGAAAACATAGTTGAATTCCAGGAGGACACTCTCATGGCACTTGCGACATGCAAGGAGATGGAGCGATGGCATGAAAGGGTGCAACAATTAGTAGAGAGATTCGAATATATTGAGGTAGTCCAGCATGTTCGAGAGAAGGAAGAACATGGAATTCAACTGGTAGGCAAAAGTAGTCTCGAACGCATGAAGATATCTGCCAAGTACTAGGCTATTATGTCCTGGGACCCACATCGAGAAATCCAAGAGCAATGGGCTAAGTTTCCAGAAGCACTAGGATAAAATTAATAAAGTGATGAGAGATGTCAGGCTCCTCGAGTTCGGCTCCCCTAATAAATTTGTCAACCTGAGCGACGTGTTCAAGATGAATGCCGAGAAAGACTCACTATGGATCGAGGAGTGTGCAAAGATAACTGATGCAAGGCCAGGGCAAGTGAAACAATTCGTAGAACACCCGATCAGAGCTTGAACCATTCTACAACAACTGAACTCTAGTTTGGTAAAGTACCGAGCATAAACAGTGGATATAAGAGGAATATGCGAACCTAATGGAACAACACAGATTCCCATGGGCCCAAACTTGTGAAGAACTGTTCACCAATTGGTCTGAATATGAAAGAAGCCACCCTTTTCAAGAAATATCTTGGGTGGACTGTTAAAGAAACTATTAGATGGTGATGCCACGTGGTGATTTTTGTTTGGTTCAAATTGTATTTAGCCAATTTCGGTTGAACTTTAGATTATAAATAAGGACATCAACCAATTAGTGAGGGGCCAATGGTTGTTGTAAGAACTCTTCCTTTTTGGTTGTTAAGAATTATTTTGAGACTTCTATGAATTGAGAAGTCCTTCTGGACCAAAGACAAGCTATTTTCATTAGATGTATGTGATTGGACTTGGAGAAGAATTACTTCCTATCCTGCTCCATGAATGATGTAGTAATGAGTAAGAGCAATTAATTCCGTTGTCAAGTTATCTGGTGCAATGTTTTGATGTTCCTTTCTTTCATGATGAAGATAAATCGTTGTGTTATTATGTGATGAATGTTATGGTAGATAAATTATTTTGATTATCGTGATCTTGTTACATATGTGTTTTCTTTCTATTAGTTAGTTTCTCTGACAGTAATTGGATGCTCATTTGGTCAATGTATTAGTACTAGGCCTTTTGGTATAGAATCACAATTTTCATGTTTGAGCAGTGGGTTATCCCAAGCTCGGCCTCTTCCCAGTAGTTAAAACTTAATCCTGTTATCTTTCAAGTTGGTTTATAATGGCTTGAATCTCTCATACCAACCCCACCCTAAGAGAAAATATAGAGAAGAACAATCCTAACTGAAGCAAGAGCCTTCACAAGAAAACATAAAGCCCACCGATAAATTGGCTGGATCGCAAGATCTGGAGAACCATTCCATTTTAAACGTTGTAGAGTCTAATTGGGCCTCAATGGTGGGTTTGGTTCCTACTATTGAGTCAAGGGATTTAAGACCCGTCAACAGGCTCTTAGGGTTTCCCCTGGGTATTTTCTACATCACAACCTAACCTACAATTATTTTAGTCCAGTCACATTCTAGATTCGGAGTGGAACTTCCACTTTGGTCACGATCACTCAAGCGTGCCTCAAAAAATTTTTCCAGCACTGGGTTAAGGCGTACCTCAAAAATTTCTGCTGCAACTACCAATGTTGAGACTCCGTACAGACTCCCAGATGTTGATAGGTCCTTCTCCGCATGCTTGCCAATGATGTTCCTACATCATACTCCCCTTGAAAAAAATTCATGGACTCCTGGCCATGAGCTCCTGCACCGACTTTCCATGCTTTTGAATAGAAGCTTCATTTTCCCAACTGGCATATTCTATTGGGTGTCCTTTCCACTTGACCAGATATTCAAAATAGGTCTTCCTCCTGGTATTTTTTCCAATCCTCTAATCAACAATTTTCTCCATCTGTGGTTTTTCTACTACATGCATTTCTTTCTCCCACTGAATATTCTCTTGATATTCAGATCTCTCGGTGTCATCCTTCCTGTAAGGATACAGGTCTGAAACGTAGAATATGGGCAATATGCCCACTCCATCTGGCAGCTCAATCTCATAGGCGTTTGCATCAAACTTCCTCGAGATGTTACATGGTCCTATCTTGTTCATCTTTAACTTGTTATATGTTCCCCTAGGGAACCTTTATTTCCTGAGATGTGCCAGAACCTGATCTCCTACTTCAAATTGAAGTTCTCTATGATGCTAATAAACTCCGTGCTTGTACTCTTGGTTAGAAATCTACATCTGTCCTCTGATCTGGCTATGGAGCTTCTTCATTTCTGCAGAAAAATCTTCTGCTCCCATGCTCCTGATCTCACTCTGTTCCAAGTCTCTCAACTTAGATACTCCCCTTGGTTGCATTCCATACAATATTTGTAATGGGATCTTTCTGATGCTCCTATTTGGTGAGTCATTGTATGCAAATTTTTCTTGCGGTAGAATCTGATCCCACTGATTATGATGCTCAGTGGCCAAACTCCTCAATAAGTTTCCCAAACTTCTGTTCACCACCTCAGTTTGTCCATATGTCTGAGGGTGATAAGATGAGCTGAAGGACAAATATGTCCCCAAATTATTCCACAATGTTCTCCAAATGTGACCAACAAATTTTGTGTCTCTGTCCGAGATAATGCTTCTGGGTAGGCCGTGAACTCTCACTACTTCCTTAAACAATAGATTTGCAACATGCGTTGCATCATTGGTCTTTTGGTATGGGATAAAATGTGTCATCTTTGAAAATCTATCCACCAAATTATTCCACAATGTTCTCCAAATGTGACCAACAAATTTTTTGTCTCTATCTGAGATAATTCTTCTGGGTAGGCCGTGAAGTCTCACTACTTCCTTAAACAACAGATTTGCAACATGTGTTGCATCACTGGTCTTCTGGTATGGGATACAATGTTCCATCTTTGAAAATCTATCCACCACCACAAATATGTAATCAAATCCTCTTTGCGTTCTTGGCAGTACCAACACAAAATCCATGCTTATTGCATCCCAAGGCCTCTCTGGTATTGGCAATGATTGATACAATCCAGTGTTCTATCTTTTCCCTTTTGCATGTGGTAGATTCTACATCTGTTCACAAACTTTATCACCTCTATTGTCATACTTGGCCAATAGTATGAACTTCTCAACTATGCAAATGTTTTATCATGGTTGAAATTTCCTCCACTGTAATTTTCCTTCAAAGGTTATCACTCATTGAGCATTTTGGTATGCACAACTGATTGCCTTTGAACAACAATCCATCTTGAATCATATACTCTATCCACTGGCTTTTGTCTCTCAGCACAGGATTTACACATGCTTCATATGCTTCCTTGAAATCTGTATCATCACATTACATATCCTTAAGGTGTTCAAACCCTAAGGTCTTCACCTAAAATTCTTGTAGATCAAACATCTCATGTTTAATGCATCAACAACTTTGTTAGCATTCCCAACAATATGTTTTATGAAAAAAGTAAAATTTTGTATAAACTCAACCCATTTTGCATGCCTCTGATTCAATTTTTCCTGCTTGGTTATGAATTGTAAAGCCTGGTTATCGCTATACAAGACAAATTCTTGTGGGACAAGGTAATGTCTCCACTTCTTCAAGGCTTGAATTATGGCATAAAAATCCTTATCATATGTGGAGTATTTTCTCTTGGTCTCATTAAACTTCTCATTGAAATAGGAAACAGGTATGTTATCCTGGCTCAAAACTGCTCCAATTGCAACTCCACTTGCATCACATCTCACCTGAAATGTCTTCTCAAAATTTGGCAAGACTAGAATTGGTCGCTCTGTTATTTTCTCCTTCAGTATATTAAAGCTCCTGTTGTAGGAAAATCTCCCTGCGGACAGGTAGATCACCTCTAAGGCTTG